>VXBD01013792.1:96012-134516 GCA_013399975.1 Indicator maculatus
GATAGAGATAGAGATAGAGATAGAGATAGGGATAGAGATAGAGATAGAGATAGAGATAGAGATAGAGATAGAGATGATTCATGATAGAGATAGATATAGAGATAGAGATGATTCATGATATAGATATAGATGATATAGATATAGATATAAATTATATAGATGATATAGAGATAGATGATATAGATACAGATATATAGATATAGATATAGATATAGATATAGATATAGATATCGATATCGATATAGATAGATATAGATATAGATATAGATATAGATATAGATATAGATATAGATATAGATATAGATATAGATATAGATATAGATAGATATAGATATATCTGTTAAACCAGTTCCAGACACTCTCATAAGCACTGAAGCTCCTCTTCAGCCCTCTGGCTTTTGTCTTCACTGAGTGATGAGAGACAGCCAGCCAGCATGAATCAAACATTCACGACTGCAACATTCTCTCCCATCTGTTGTAAAACCAGTGCAAGCATGAACAACTGAGAGGTGAAACAATCTTTCAGCCTCCTCAGCAATCTCATAAATTATCTGCAGCTAAATAACCTAGAAAGCAGAGCAGAATCCCCCAGCCTTAGGTAACAATTACACTATGTGAACTTTGAGAAACCTCTTGCTAGCACTCAAAATTAGGAGCTTAATACACAAATGAATAGTGAAGACAGAGTGACAGCAGTGTTTAGAAAATGCTTTTGCAGCCCACCCAGGTACTGTGCTTACTTGTTTCTGCATGGGGAAGCGTTGTAAGTGCTTTCACTGAAGAAAGAACAGCACAGACTGGTCCTGCCTGTCTCTGAAATACTGATCAGCATGCAATGGTTTCCCTGCCCATGAAAGGCAAGGGAATGATCAGGTCACCTGTATAGCATCAGGTGCTTCATTTACTCATCAGTGCGAGAGTGCAGTTGTCCAGCTTCTGAGGTCTTCGTGATGAAAGCATGAGATTCTAGTTCTCAGCGCCACTGAAAATAGGAGTCCCTGACAGTATGTTTTCAAAAGTTTTTTCTCCCAGTTAAATGTGGACCTTTCTACTAGACCAAGCACTTTGGATCAAATAACTCACCTGTGCAGCTTAAATTTTATAGAATCATAGAATTGTTTTGCCTGGAAGAGACCTTTAAGATAATCAATTCAACTGTTAACCTAGCACCGAGAACCTAACTAGTTCCTCAGCACTACATCTACACATCTTTTAAATACCTCCAGGAATGTTGTCTCTATTACTTCCCTGGGTAACCTGTTCAATGCTTTACAATGCTTTCTGTGAATAAGTTTCCCCCCAATATCCAACCTAAACCTCCCCTGGTGCAGCTTGAGAGTGTTTCCTCTCGTTATTTCATTTTCTAGTTACCTGGTTGCCCTCTCCATCTGAAATAGTATTTCTTGTGATGGACCTCAAATATTGTGCATAGCTATTTTATTCACATTCCCACCTAACTCAGCCACTCATCAGTGTTTTACACTTATGTGCCTTCTAACTACACTTTTGCACAGCTCAAAGCCAGAAGATCTCAATAAGATAGGAAGAGAGCTCTCACAAACAGGAGATGATTTTTCCATTGCAGAGCAAGGCTGGGCTGAGCCTCCCATGACACAGCAAGGCTTGTTGTAGCTCTTGTTTGATCAGCTTTTCCCATTGAGGAAGGACACATGAATGGGTAACATTTGTGTCACTGTTTTGGTTTAGACTCAGCTGGTAGCTGAGATCCACACAGCTGATCTTGCAGCTGCCCTCACCACCTTCCCCAATGTGACAGGAAGGAAAATTGGGAACAAAAGAAAATCAAAACCAGAGACCGGAAGGAGAAGAAGAAAGAAGGAAGCAGCTCCACATCACAGCCAGGAGCTCAAAGTCCCCGTCCTTTGTCCCAGGCATCCCTTCCTTTAAATAGTGGACATGATGTCAGCATAGCATCCAATGTTCATTGGCTGGTTTAGGTGGCTATGTCCACTCTCAGCTTCTTGTGAAAGAAACCAAAACCAGTGTTATCCTAGCCAAACCCTCTTCCATCACTATGATCCAGGGAATGGACAGCTTCCAGACACATAGTTAAATCATACCTGAGCAACAGGTTGGCCTCTGCTGATGCAATTCACAAGGCCCAGTTGTTGTAGTCCGTTCCCAGCCCTCAGACCGCTTGTTAAAGGTAACTACAATTATGCCAGTTTTACACAGAGGGAAAATACAACAGAGAGAAGCTCAGGAAGTCATCAGTAAGATTCTAGAATAGAATCACAGCCTCTTTGTATAGCCATGGTGCTCTGCTGCTATTTCTGTTCCTTATCTTTAAAGGGCTACTCTTCTCTTGGAGGCAACTGAGGCAATACGCAGCCAATGTGCACCCAGTTGTAGACCATATTGATAAACTCAGGACTTTCTGACTACCCTATTACCACCAAGAAATAATTTTATTTGGGCAAAAAAACCACCTTTCTCTTTAAAAAATTTCCCTGTCTTCTGTATTATTCCCTAATTACATGATTTCCAAATAACTGCCATTCCTCGAGTTCATAACAATACTTTCTACTCTCATTTTTCTTAATATTTCTGTTGTCTTTTTTTTTTTCCCCCCAAGAAGTGCAGGCCTCAGGTAGGTATCCTTGCTGTGTTCTCATGAGTACTTAATAGCAGCATACTAATCTCCTCTGGCTCTTTGATTTAATGTTTCCCAAAATCACATTGGTCTGTGTTATTATTTTATTTTCTGCTACAGCACACAGCAAGCATGCAGCAACTTCATTTGTTTACTCTCATCCCAAATTTCATTCAGCATTCATTTCCCCCCAAGCCTCTGCCTGTGCCTGCCAGGACTTAGCTCTGTTCATGATTATTAAACCCAGGTGAAGCAAAGGGTAATTTAGCCCTTGTTTCTTAAAAATACATCTCTTCTGGTAACCACAGCAAATTGTTTTGGATTTTTCTCTATGAATTATTCACGAGATTCAATTTAGCATGACTATTAATTCTAACCTCTGCAGTGTATGAATAAGCAATCTCATTGCTTAACATTAGTGCCTGACCATTCTTCTCTACAACTAATGACCTGTCAGATATCTGGGTCTAACAGTCATCAGGAAGCTGGCAAGAACTTAATTACTATTAATTTAATAAAACAATGATTGAACCAATGGTGAAAAGCTGTCAGTGCTTTTCTCCCAATTAATAAGAAAATAAAGTAGTAATACATCTGGAGTGACAGATCAGCAATCAAAATACTTTTTCATACAGAGGCAATTTTGAGTCTGCACTTCCCTGTGCCTGTGTCTTGCACTGTCACATGTCATCTTGGAGAAAAAAACAGAACTCTGCCATTCCCATTTCTGTTGAGTTTGCTGGAAGAACTTCCTCATGTTTTTCTTATTACTTTCAACTTTTCTATGCATAATACCTGATAGGAAGGCAGTTGTCCTACTGCCCAAACCTCATTCTGAAGGACACAGATATACTGAAAAATGTTATTTTGACATTTTGATACTCTGGAGTTCTTTAAGTTGTGTCCAGCATTAATTCCTCCACTTCATCTGCCCTAACCTTTAAATCATAAAACTGATATCTCAGTTTTATGAGGTGGATATTGGTAGGTTCACTGAGCAGTCTCACAAGCATCTGGATGAGAACAACTGAATGTGTGATTACTGTACAGTGCATGTGTGCACTGGGAGAACAGGAGATCCACCATCTGGCTGTGCTGCTGAAGCCAATGTATTATCCAACTACTGCCTTTGAGGTCATTCTAACCTGCAAATCTTACAACCTATTCAAAGCTTGATACCCAGAAATGAAACTAGTTTCAGGAAATGGCATGATTCAGAACCTAATCAATGAAACAGTGATTTTTAACTTAATTATTTCTGGGGGCTTTAGAAATTTTATTTTTGTTGTCCTCAATTCATGTAACGTATAAAATGGTACAAGATCTTTCACAATAAAGGGGGGGAAAAAATCATTCACTGTCCAGGGAAAATTTTTCACTAAAAATAATATCAGAAATATTAATATTGGAGGAAGCCACAACCAATGTTAGGCTTTGTGCTGCAGATAAACAAATACAGTGGCGTGGTTTCCTTATCCTGAAGAACTATGCTGAGGAAGTTTATCCCATTGGTTAAAAAGAAAGGGAAACTGGCAACCAGCTGTCAATAATCCTTGAACTCCTGGTTTTCCAGCCCAGCATCAATCTCAAAAGAGTTTGCCAGTGTTTGAGTGAAATTCAGACTGGACCACCTTGCAGATTGCAAGGCTAAGAAATGAGTCATGGCTATAAAAGCATAGAAGAGAAGTGATAAATGAGAAATAATTTTATATTACAGACCTACAGATTTATAATTGCATATATATATATGTCTGTGTGTATGCACCCATAGATCTTTCATGTAGCATAACACAGAACATAGGTTACTGTTATGTCCTGATGTCTTTTGCTGATTTTTACTCACATAGCCATAAATTATACACTGTTGAGCATAATATAAATAGATATGTGTATATAATATAAATTGCATAAACACAGATGAACTGCTGCAGTTGTCATATCATCTTTAGACAGTTTAGGCTTTGAAGTCATTCTTTATTACTTGGTTACTGTGATTTTCTGACTTTGATTGCTATAATAACATCAAAACACAGTGCAGCTTTTAAATATATTCACTTCAGCCTTTGTTCTTAAAAGAGACCAGTTATTTATTTCTGTCTTCTGAAGAACCTCACAATCCAAGTAAGGAGTCAAGTGTCAGGAATGCTGTGAAATGACTGAGGATTCATGTCCATGTAAGTTTCTACATAAAAAAACATGTGTGTGGTATTTATTTTTATATATGTCTTTGCATCTGTTTGGGAGAAAACCAAACATTGATAGATTGTATGTTTCTGTATATACATGCAATAAGCATAGACAAAAAAAAAAATGGATGCTGAGGGAACACTTAAAAAATCTGTAAGTCTTGCCAGCATTAAAAAAAGGCTTTTTAAAAAAAATTTTTATTGTATTAAATATGTATTTTATTCTTTTTGGATTTTAAGGTAAATCCAAGCATTTCTATTCATGTAAATGTTTGGATTGGGTGAAATTTGCCCATGCCCACTCATGCAAGCTCTACTAACAAGGGTATTTAAGACAATCTTTCAGATCTAAATGGACTCTGTGGGGTTGAAACATCGAAATACCTCTTCTATGTATCATTATAAAACACTTCTGTAAATTACTATCCCAACTTTTCAATTATATGATACTCATAATATCCTGGGGTTTTTTTTTACATCTTTAAGGATGAGTTTTATAAGATCACAGTCTCAATTTATCTTCTGTCCTGCGTTCAGCTTAGATAGGGGTAAGTTTAGTTTGCTTTGTTTTTTTTTCCCTTTCATAAGAAGTTGGGAGGGGCCAAACTTGAGGAGCACAGATTTAAATTAGATATTAAGATGAAATTCTTTACAGTAAGGGTGGAGACGTTGGAACAGGTTGCCCAAGGAGGCCATGGATGCACCCTCCCTGGAGGTGTTCAAGGCAAGACTGGGTGAGGTCTTGAGAAACTTAGTCTAGTGGAAGGTCCTTGTCAGTGTCAGGTGGGTTGGGACTAGATGAACTTAGAGGTCCCTTCCAACCCAAACAATTCTATGAACCATTCTATGAATCTATGAAAAAACTTCTTGTTTACATTGATGTGCATATAACCTGAAGATATCTAAAGGCTCCAAACCTCTTCCTCCAACAAGATACAAAAGGCCAATATATTCCTTTATATGAGATATTAGAAATGTTTCTTCAGTGGTTTTGGTTCACAAATTGTAACAGCGTGAGACCTGAAATCCCCGTCCCACACTGACCATGACCAGGCTAGCTCAGTCTGGAAGCAAATGGAAGCTGTATTTACAAGCAAATCTACAATATATGAGGAAAGAGGGATATGGACATGCTAGAAGGTGTCCAGAGAAGGGCCACCAGGACGAGCAGAGGGCTGGAGCACCTCTGCTGTGAGGACAGACTGAGAGAGTTGGGGCTGTGCAGTCTGGAGAAAAGAAGGCTCTGAAGTGACCTTATTGTGGCCTTCCAGTATCTGAAGGGGGCTACAAGAAAGCTGGGGAGGGACTTTTTTAGTCTATCAGGTAGTGAATGGTCTGGGGGGAATGGAATAAAGCTGGAGGTGGGGAGATTAAGACTGGATGTGAGGAAGAAGTTCTTCCCCATGAGAGTGGTGAGAGCCTGGAATGGGTTGCCCAGGGAGGTGGTTGAGGTCCCATCCCTGGAGATGTTTAAGGCCAGGCTGGATGAGGCTCTGGCCAGCCTGATGTAGTGTGAGGTGTCCCTGCCCATGGCAGGGGGCTTGGAACTGGATGATCCTTGTGGTCCCTTCCAGCCTTGACTGATTCTACGATTTTATGATTCTGTGACCCCCAAACACCTTTAAACACATCCAGGGTTGGTGACTCAATCACCTACCTGGGCAGCACATTCCAATGCCTGGCCACTCTATCCATGAAAAAATGTTTCCTTATGTCCAGCCTAAACCTACCCAGTCGCAGCTTGAGGCTGTTCCCTCTTGTGTGAAGCTTTGGCTTAGTGGGGTTCTGTGTTAAGCCCAGACTATGGATTTTGGTGTATTTTATATGCTTTGTACTGGTTTCTGTAGTTAGGAATAGCATTTCCATTTAAACTTTCCAGTTCTATCCAACCCTTTGGGTGACTGTCTTTCTTTTGCCCCTTCTTGGAAGAGGTAGAAGAACATTTGTCTTGCCCTAAAGTAAGAAAACCTCTGTAACTGATGAAAAATGAGAAGTGCTGGTTCTCTTGAAATAAATAGTGAAAACAGAAAATATACAGGAGATGCTCTTTTGACATGGTGATGAGGGTATATAAATACAGAGAACGATTATTACACATCTAAGTGACTTCTTTTTCTTGCTCCAGAGGCCTGAACAATTGTGTCAAATAGTAGTTTAATCCCAGGCTCCTAAATTTGTGAAGGGCAGATCTCAAACACTAAATCAGCTTAACAAATGTCACAATAGCATGTCTTAAATGGATGTAATTTATAATGTTTTTGAAAGGCTGGGTTTTGTTAGACATGAAGGCTTTTTCCTTGGAATATGGATATTTTTTCATTATGAAAAAAAAAAAAAAGTAGAAATAGTTTTACTAATTATTTGGCTAAGCATCCCAAGAAAGTATAAGGATGGAACTCATATTCCCAATGATGGTAATTGTGCTCATTTTGGGATCCAAGATGAATACTAATCTGACAACTTTTTTGTCTAAATTCCATCCTTGCCTGTAAAAACCATCTCAGCTTAGGTCAGTGGTCTTGAAGCAATATGCACAAGTCCTAACTGATTTCAACATTTTTCATCTTCCTCAGAATTATGCATAAAATGTATACCTCTCCTGTGAGACCGCCTCGAATAAATTGCATTAATTCTTGTATTTGCTGAAACTGCCTTTCTCTTGCTAAGCCACGTGCATCCAATTATGTGAAATGGGAAATGCTTTAAAATATCACATTCTGGCACGAAGTGTTTGAAAATCTTTGGGGGATGTTAGTTTGTCTTTAATAACAAGTCCCAAATTGTGCCTGGTGGGCCTCTTCTCTGAAAACAAAGATTCCAAACTGCTATTAAAAAAAAAAAAAAGAAAACCCAAAACACAACCCAAAATTATCTCATGACTACTATCTGTCAAATGAAGAATAATTCTGTACCTAGGAAGAAAGGTAAAAGATATTTTTATTTATTTCAATAAATCCAAAAGAAAAAGCTATTTTAATTTTCAGCCCCTCCTTTCCCCACCTTTATATTTAAGCTTCTCTTTATTTGCTTGGGCTTTTTAATTACTTTTTTAAAAAAAATGTTTTCTTTTAAAATTAGTGCTATGATAATTTCCCAGGAAAGAAAAAGAAAAAAAAAAAAAAAGAAAGGAAAAAAAAGACTTTAAAATAATTTCTACTAGGCATATAAAATGACTCCTTTGTTCTGCTTTGTGCTACATTTTGCCTCTGTCAGACACACCATGGAGAATGTCAGTGGGCATTGGGGGGTTGTTTGGTGAGTACATTTTATTTTCAAAAATTTTCTTCCTAAAAAAAAAAAAATCAAAACAGCACTTGAAACATCTTGTTTTATTTTGTGTCAGACAGGCATTTGCTTCTGGGTGTATGGAAAGTGCAAATTAGCAACCAAACATCAGAAGAGAGAATGAGGGAGGTCCCTATTGGGTAGAGATGGGGGGTTTTCTCTTTTTTTCTTTTTTTTTTTTTTTTTTTCCTGGGATATGAAAATACAGACACATCCATGGGGAAAAGGGAGAGGAAAAAAATAATAGCAAATAACATTCATACAATTAGTCCAATCCTGCTCCAAATGGAAGTGACACTGCCTCCTTTGGATACCACAGAGGTGTTACCTTTCTCTCTAAAGATGGATGGGTAAGAACCTAAGAGCTTTGGGCTGGAAGACACATCCTGGATTTTCCAGCTTCTTTCCCACTTATTACAGAAGCATTTTATGATCTCTGTAATATACATACCAAATTCCATCTGAAAAACTAATTAAACTTTGTATTTCTGCTCCCAGTACTCATACTGCAAGTTTGTTCAAAACCATCCTCTGGTATTTTATCAGCTTGCTTCAAATTTCCAAGGTAAACACATTCATGAGCATTTTGCACCAGAACTACTCTCTGATATGAGCAGTCATTCCCTCTCTCTGGTATGCACATCCTGCTGTGTTTATAGACAAGTGGGAAAAGCACATAGAGAAGTTCATATGGGACCTCAAATGCATCCTTTGGCCACACTTCCTGCATTATCCAAAAGCCAAAGGCAAATTCATGATAATTCTTGACTCCAGTGCCATTTCTTGAGCCCAAGAACTCCTGGAGCCTCTGGACTTCATACACCTCTAGACCAAAATGAGAAGACAACCTAGCAAGCTCAGAACTAATGCAATGATGTTACTTGTAACATCCTTGATATTTCACCTGTGTTTCCAATATTTCAAAAGCAGAATATCAAGAATACAAGTAGATAAGTAATATGCGTAGGTCCACGTTCTAACATTAGGTATCTGCAACCTGAATAGCCTCCTCCAGGCTAACTCAAAGCTACTTTGCAGCCACTGGAAAAGAATATGATTGCCTGAGCTGTACAAGATCCCTACTCTAGCATGATATGAATCACAACCAAGGAGTCTTTTTTGCCCTCTTTTTCTAGAAAAGAAATCTATGTTGGTACCTCAAATGTGAGGTGATGAGAAAAAGTAGCTTTTGGTCCTTCTTACTTCAACATGCACTTCAGAGAAATAAAGGTGATCTGATATGAAGCAGAACTGTTTCATCCTCTCCAGCTGCAAAACAGACATGAATGAACATTTCCCCCCTCTTAAGTGCTATCAAAGGCATTGGCTACCAGGAGAAGGTAGGGCTTTGAGGTCCTGCTCTTCCACAGAGTGAGAGGAACTGCTGACCTCATTAAGCTCTGCCCTCATAAGAAGGCAATTTCAGAGAGGTTAAGGAGACAGAACAGTAAGTATAGGTCAGAGTAACAGGAGGGAAAAAAAGTAGGAGCTATATATTAGGTACCAAAATCTTTTATAATGAGGTCATAGCTGCAGTTTAACATCCGAAGGGAATATATCTCCATGGGAACTCCTGTTCCCTGCATTCCCTTTTTCATTATCATTTTATCCATTTGTGTAATTTCTGTAATAGAAAATGAATGTCAGAAACCAGAATGCTTTGCTGTATTTGTACACAAGCCAATGCCAATCAATACCAGAAGTATTCCCAGTGCCCTGTCAATGCACTTCAACCCTACCTTGTTGAGAGTCCTTCTTAATTGACTCCAGCGAAGCAAATCCAATTTCCACACTCTCAGTCCTTGTACACATATGCTAAGACAGCTAAATTTAAACTGTTTCTGCTCAGTTTTGTGGTGTATACCCTGACACACACGACAGAATGAGATCACCTGAATTTGCTTTATATCTTATTTTTAAGACCATTTAATTGGAATGATTTTCTGCCAGTGTTTCTGGCTGATATTAAAGTGATATCCTAGAGGAAAAAAACAAATACATTATTCTACCCCATCATCTCCTCTCTCTGAAACCACCTTCTTTACTTTTACTGCTGGATCTGATTTATATCTGAGACATAAGTGTCAATAACTTGGTTTTGATGGGCGAAATACTGCCAGAAAAAATGGATATCGTTGAACATTAGGCTATAAAGTGGGGCATGAAGTATAATTCAGATGGGCTTCATGACACTTGTCCCTCATATGACACACATTCTTTTCATTTCCAATTTCATTGGAACAAGGAGAAAAAACTGTTTCCAATCTGTCCCACCTCATAAAAATAGACCTGTGTTTAATTCTTCAGGACCTAAAATTATCCTTTAGATGTTGTCAACCAATCATCCAAGGAAAACGTTCATGGACAAAGTAATAGAGAAATCTTCTAGGTACAGAGATGGCTAAAATATTTCTGTGGCTTCAATTTTAATGACAACACTTAAAAATATTAGGGGAAAGCTGAATGCATGGATAATAGTGAGATCATCTGGTATATGCTTTTATTTTTTCAGTAAACAGTGTATTTTGGTCCATATATTGCTGACATTTATACATATAAATGATTTCACAAAAAGAAATAGCTAATAATATTCCTTCTTTATATCCAGTAGGGGAACTGCATACTCTGAAAGAGCATCAGAATACTACTTGGCTATATATATATTATAAGATCAAAAGAATAACCTTTGCTAGGAATGGATGCCTTGGTTTGTGTTTGCTCTTGTCTGGTGATCAGCAGCAGCAAAGCTTTGATGCAGCTTGGCTTGGATTTAACTTCTATTTCCACAGCAGGAACAGAAAATCAGGACAAAGACAGCAGCAGTCATAGAATCACAGAATGGTAGGAATTGGAAGTGATCTCTGGAGCTCATCTAGTCCAACTCCCCTGTTAAAGCAGGGTCACCTCCAGCAGGTTGCACAGAATCGTATCTAGGCAGGTTTGTAATATCTCCAGAGAAGGAAACTCCACAGCCTCCCTGGACAGCCTCTTCCAGTGCTCTGTCACTTTCAGAGGGAAGTTTTTCCTTATGTTTAGGTAGCACTTCCTGTGTTTCAGTTTGTGCCCATTGTCCTTTTGTCCTATCCCTGGGTACCACTGGAGAGTCTGGCCCCATCCTCTTGACCCCTGCCCTGTAGATATTGATAAGCATTGATAATATCCATGAGACTGAAAGGGACAGGCATGGTTCAGGTCATCTTCAAAGTGAATTCTGGACATTTTCCTAGGGAGTCTTTAATTATATCCAAATAGACTTGAAATAAAGTATTTGGGGGCTAATAAATGGCATTCTTCATCCTGCTGGGGAACACCTGAGCAAGAATCACTATCATTTCTCCTAGTGTTCATTACCCCACACTATGGTCCTATCATGGTGATCAAGAAGGTATACAAACTGTAGAACCAGACAAAAGATCTCCTTCCTGGATGCTCAGCTAGTCACAAAAAATAGCTGATACCCCACACTATGCTGCAAGTATTCATTCAAAATTGGGATAGAAAAAAAGTCAGAAGTTTTTTTCTCCTGCTGATGGAAAAGAAAGGAATTGTTTAACTCAGGCTCACATTACTGACTCTTCTCAGGACTGAAATGTGATAATGGTCTTCATGGTTACAATTTTGGCATTGCAGTCCCCTCAGATGCTTGAATTCTGATCCCAGTACGATGAGTGATGGTGGCATTAACTTTAGCAAGAGTTGAGAAAGATCTGGAACATTTCTGAAAGTCTCACAAATTGCATCTACTGCAACACAGGGTATTGCTGATACCTATTTTCAGTGTCTACATCTGATGCTAAGAAAGGACAATTATTATTCCTCTTGACAAGCCATTTCTGCTACATTAGCACTTACAAGGAACCAATTCATTGGAAGACCAATTTAAATCAAGCTCTGAAGGCAGATAACAAAGCTGCAGATGAAGAAATCTGGTTTTTATCTCTACTTCTTTTCAGTATTGTGAGTTTCGAACACTGCAACACCATTTTTAGCACTAGTAACAAATGGATTCTCAGTCAACTGATTTTTTCAGGCCCTATTTTTGCAGTAGACTGCATAATTGTTTCCCTGTCTTTTCTGTTATGATGTTAAATTTGGCATTGGGCTTTATTTTGGCTATGAAGTAGATGTTAAATAGGATTAGAAATACCTAACTGTGGAAGACATTAGAAGAGTTCTGGCATTCACTTAAACTATTCTGGAAATACACGGCTCTACAGTGGCTAAAGAAAGTAATGTAAATCTGTGTAGGGTAGATACTCTCAAGAAGTTGTTCCACAGAAGCTGAGAATATGGTCCCTTGAGCTAATTGGATACTTGTGTAGCACCACAGGAATGAATGGAGACACACCAGAGATTAATTTAAACACATTTCCACAGCTAAATGGAAAAATTCCTATTGCATGCTCTAGCAGTGCTGAAAGACACTATTCTTTTGAGCATTGACTTGTAGGGTAAAGAAAAGGCTGTGGATTTGACCCTGAAGGATTTAGACCCAAGATTTTCTTCCTGATTTGCAAACCCTGTGGCACCACAGAATATAAATCGGCACAGGAAACTGTTTTTTTATCTTTGCCATTTCCAGAACTAGATTAAAACAGTAGGATAAAATGTATAGAAGTCCAGTATTTTGAAAGGCAGGCTATTCTATGTTTGTGTGATTAAGCAAGATCATTTGTCCTCTAAAGATGGTGGGGGGGAGGAGATTTATCCACTTATTTAATGTCAAAGCAGTCCAGGAAATTGCCTCTGAGTAGCTTCAGTGAAATAAAGACTTTGTGTCTTTATCAACAGAAATAAAGAAGTCCTGTTGCTTTTGGTCTTTTGAAGGCAATGGTGTCCTAGAATGGTTTGGGTTGGAAGGGACTTTTTTAATATGACTTATCTTTATGTGACTGTTGTCATTAGCCAGTGAGAAGAGGCAGGATCCTTCAGAGCACAGTCTGTCTTTGCTAGAATAATTCTTCTGAGAAATCAGGATGTGTTTGTTTGGGTTTTGTTTTTTCATTGATCATGTTGGCTAAATCTATACTGGTAAATCAATTCTCCCTGGGTTGTGTTAAACCCTGTACTGCTCACCATAAGAGCTGGCCCAAAGCAACATCACAGAATCACAGAATCAATAAGGTTGGAAAAGACCTCAAGGATCATCGAAGTCCAATCTGTCACCCAAGACCTCATGACTACTAAACCATGTCACCAAGTGCCACGTCCAATCCCCTCTGGAATACCTCCAGGGATGGTGACTCCACCACCTCCCTGGGCAGCACCTTCCAACAGCTAACAACTCTCTCCATTGAGAACTTTCTCCTCACCTCAAGCCTAAACCTCCCCTGGTGCAGCTTGAGACTGTGTCCTCTTGTTCTGGTGCTGGTTGCCTGGGAGAAGAGACCAAACCCCTCCTGGCTACAACCTCCCTTCAGGTAGTTGTAGACAGCAATGAGGTCTCCCCTGAGCCTCCTCTTCTCCAGGCTAAACAATCCCGGCTCCTTCAGCCTCTCCTTGTGGGGCTTGTGTTCAGGGCCTCTCCCCAGCCTCGTTGCCCTTCTCTGGACATGTTCAAGTATCTCAATATCTTTCTTAAATTGAGGGGCCCATGTCCCACTTGAGGGACTACATGTCAGGCATGTGGTTAACAATCATTACGTTGGTTGTGCCCTCACCCTCTTACTTTGCTGGTGTGGATGTAGTTATAGAGACTACAGAGGAACAGCTTCCTGATTTAATCATTTAAATTCTATGGTTGACTTAGATATGGGAAATAGTTCCTCAGAAAATCCTGAGACATTTACAACAAAGGTAATGCAGGGATGGCTTCAATCTGCAAATATATCAGGGAGAAAAAATATAGTTAAGTTAATGGAGATTGCTTAATGTGATGAATATAAAGTAAACACAGGCTAGGAAATGAATCTGTCTAATGACAAAAGTAGCAAAAATAAGGCATAGAGAATTCTCCTGTACTCCAGCTTTCAGAAACTGAATTTTATCTTTTTTATGTAGTTTTCTTGAAATGATTCAGACTGTAATGGTACCTTCTTCCTCCAACTCATCTCCAGTGAGTCACATCTCAATTTTCATGCAAGCTGTCCCTCCAGTTGGCTCATTGCCTTGTGATTTTACTCTTCTGGACAAATTGAAGCAAATTGCTCCCAGGACATATTCAAGAGTAGCTAAACCAAGCAGACTTGTTTTTCCTTTTTCTCCCAGGCTAAAACATGCTTCTTGACTGCAGGTGCTGCTGGGCTGAGCTTGCTCCCATTTCTCTGTCAGCTCCGAGCATGGCTTCCTGAAAAACACATGCTTCAGCAGTTATCCCAGGTAACATAACAAGGGTTCCTATCTCTCTTCCTTAGAAATTAAAATACCAGGTGTATCTTTTTTCAGGTATTTCAGATGTATCTTCTTTCTTTTGTCAAGCTCCTACAGCTCAGACCTGTGAGCAGAACTTTTAAAACCTTTCCAGTATATGGTACCCAAAACATTGGCCTAGAGATACTCTATCCTGCCCTAGCCTATAATAGGCTGAATATGCTAACTTTAGAAAAATTGTGCATTTGGTTCCTACACAGAACAGTCCACACTGCAGCCTTTTAAGCAGTCTTCCTTAGTAGGGTCTGAGAAGATTGCTTTATCTGAATCTGGTTTTATATTTCAGATTACTTCTTATTCCTTTACTCAGAAATTTTATTTCCTTTTGTGAGTTGCTCTTGGAAAATGTTTTACAGAAGTTTTCACAACCACATCTGACTAAGCATGAAATAATTATACACTCTGTGTGATTCAGATGCTTATGCAATGAGCCTGATCCAAAAGTTTGATAAAATAACTACAGAATTTCTCTGTTTTGTCATTGTAGAAACTAGAAGGGAAAAGATGACTCTGTGTGTGCTTTTAGCTTGGATATAAGGATTATTTTTTTTTATGTGTTAATGTGGAAGCACACATGAATTAATAAAGTCCTTTAAGCATACTTCTTAGGAGAGTGTGTACAGAGAAGTGCAGAAACTGCAGGACTCATTTCAAATGATTTAGATAGTGTGGATTTTGTAAGCTGAAAGAAACAGAAGTTTAATCAAATCCATCAGGTGTCATATTAGTAATTATATATATATATATATATACATAACGTGGCAGTTTTAGGCTGATGCCTAGGAAAATTTTCCACAGATCAAGTAGAAAGTGGTAGAATGTAAATGAATTACCACTGGATGTAAAAGGGAATATAATGATAAGATCTATATAACACCATTGGTCTGATAACTAACACAAAGTTAGTTGTATAAACTAACTCCTTCTCTTTTTGGCTTCTTCACTCTGGCAGATACTAGCTGCTGCTTTTGCTTGGCTGTTTCTGACTTTGCCTGCTTTCTTGTTGTAGCTAAGTGCTAACAAACTACTCTCTGCTCTTCTCTTTCTCTTTTCCCTTGTATAGGGTGCAGGAAGGGAATAGGGAAAGGGAAGCTATTGGTAGCCCTTGGGGGTTCTTGTGTTGTTTATAAATTGTAAATATATATAAATATTATATATTTTGTACATATTAATTGCAGTTCATATTTCTAGATCGTAGTTGTTCTTGTAAACATAGCTTCATTTGCTTTCCAACCGAGCTAGTCTGGCAAATTTTATTTTGGGGGTATTTTTCTCCAAATTATTTGGGGGGTAATTTTGACCCATCACACATAAAAATGGTTTTGTGGTTCAAAATCCTGTTGCAGGTTAAGGGAAATCAAGAGTTAATTGGTATAACCACAGAGGTGGTATAACCACCTCTCCAGAGGCTAGAGAGTCCCACGGAGGACAGGCAGTTCATCCCAGGATATTGTAATCTTTTATTCTATGTATTTTCCTGTATTTCTCTGTTTAAGGGAGTGCACAGCCAAAGACCTCTCTCTGCTCCCCAGCTGAGATGTGCACACCTTATCTTTATGGTTTGTGGGGGAGATGGCTGTTGCAGCCACTGTTCAGAGGGCAGCTGCTAGACACGTGCAGAGCGCATGATTCATTAACTGACCAATTCCTTAGTTGACCAATTCCTTAGTTGACCCATTCCTTAGTTGACCCATTCCTTATTTGACCAGTTCCTTAGCTGACCAATTCCTTAGCTGCATAGAGCAAAACAATAACATTCCATGAGTACCAAGAACCACATCCTCACATTGTGACTGGAACATGCTGCAGAATCCACCTCCTGGACATGCTGGCACCTCTTATTGGGAAAAGATTTTAGCTTATGTGTGTGGTTGGATTTTACTGGCCAAGGGAGTTATAACAAAGAGTATAAAAACCAGCAACTCTGAACAAGAGACACTTCAGTTAGGGATCTTCAGTTAGGGCTGCTAGGGACTTCTGCTTCTGTTAGTTTCCTTCTTCGTCTGCCAAGGACTTCGGTGTGGGGATACTGCAAGGGATATGCTTGGGGCTTCTCCTCTGTTAGCTGCCTCTTCTGTTAAGGGCTTCAGGGACTTCTGCTCTAAGTGGGACTCTAAGACTCTGTAATGCAAGGGATTTTACAACACAGCAATAAAGGACTGCTGGAAGGACTTCTGAGATTCTCTGGATTTCTGGAATTTCATTGCAGAATGGGGTTCGTGCCTTCATTCATCACCCAGTGGTGCCCACATCAGGACAGAAAAAACAGCAGATGACTTTCTCCTGGCCTTGGCTGCCAGAGAATTTTCAGCTGTTCCACCAGGCCTGTTGAAGCCTGCAGCAGACCTGGGTTTAGTGGGGGGAGCAGTTCGGCTGCTCTTGAGTCAGCTGAGGATGAGTGGTGTAGAAGTTTCTGGAAGGTTTTGGTGTGGTAGGCCCAGGTGTATTCATTTTACCTGAATGCCTTTTGTATATATTTGGAAATAGAATTTCCATTTTTATTTACTCCTTGGGAAGGGGTAAAATATCTTTTCTGTCCTTTTGCCCTGGGCAGCTCATGGCTCAAAAGTAGGACAGAGCCATCAAGCTGCCTACCCAAGGTAGCCACTGAATATAAAGATCGTTGATCTTACTGTTTTGAGAAAGTGAATGAAAAATAGAACTTGCTGTTATGAAGATTATATTATTCATATTTATGCTAGTCAGATGTTATACTAAATGGCTGTAATCATGCAGATGTCAGGCTAAAGTTTTTAATTGAATTTTAAAGCAATCTTTCACAGTATCTCGGGGAAAAGAATAATGATTAGTCATTACATCTATTATTACAAAAATCCCATCTCCCACTGTTTCTATCAGCATCTCAAAAATATCAGGGGTAACTGGAGTCTGACCTGCACACTCTGAGTGGCAGATAGAAAAATTGTAATTATATACAGAACAGTAACAGTTCCATGAGAGACATATGGCCCTGATATTTCTTTCTGTTAGCTGGGAGCAGCAGCACTTCATGGTTCAGTGATCTGTTGGATAATCACAAAATAAAATGAAAGATATCATTTGTTACAGAGAATAAGGCTCAATAACGCTGCTGAACTACAGATTGACTCCTCTGTAATCACTGGTTATAACAAGATGTGAATGATCCCCTTGCCATGCACTGACTGACATCATGCTATCATTTACACTACTAAATGAATAAGCATTTCACTTTCATATAAAGACACATCACTTGTCTCAGAGATAGTACTGCCATAAATTTCACTTGTGATTGTTACTAATATTTTCATTTTTCTCCTTAGGAAAAAGAAACATAGATAGTGGATGGATGGATGGATGGATGGATGGATGGATGGATAAATAGACAGACAGAGATAGAGATAGATTAGATATTGGTAGGTATAGGTAGATATAGATACAGATTTAGATATAGATTTAGATGATATAGATATAGGCATAGATTATATTGCTAGAGATGCATATAGAGATATATAAATATAGATATATAGAGATAGAGATAGAGATAGAGATAGAGATAGAGATAGAGATAGAGATAGAGATAGATATAGATGATATAGAGATAGAGATAGAGATAGAGATAGAGATAGAGATAGAGATAGAGATAGAGATAGAGAGATATAGTGTGTCAGTGTGAGCTGAAATTCCCCCCACACCAACAATAACCAGGCTAGACAGTTTCAAACCATCACATATAGATATAGAGATAGAGATAGATACAGATATATCCAGTAGAAAAAAATTACAATTTCAGCAAAAATATCCAAGCACCACCAAAGGCTCAATGTGACCTTCAGTGGTGTGCAGTGCAAATAAAATTAGCAATTGACAGAGTCTGGCCTGCATAGAAATTTAAATGTAGAGGTTTCAGTGGCATGTTGAGAAGGGATGTGACCCAAAACATCTCCTTCAATGTGCTGCACATTCTTTGGTTTCACTAAAAGCAGATATTTCTTTGGACCTAAACTGTGGACATTATCCTACAGCTTAGAAATCTATGCTTTGGTTTGCCTCTTCTTGCTTGAATTTGACCATTGAAAATATATGTCCCCTCTCACATGGGAAACAGCTTTTCCCTTCTACTATAAATCAGCAAACAGATAAATTGTTTCATAAACTAGATTATGAAAGACATGCCTATTATCAATCCATATAATTAGGAAAGGAATTTCAAGTTCTTTGCATTCATTCAGAATTAAATTCACTGTGTGTAAGACTGGCCAAAGTGCTCAAGTCTGTTCTCTGACCCTGAGATGAGCAGTTATCAATCCACACTTAAACTCTTAATGAATTTTGCATCCCAAAGGAAGATTACAATGTCTTGATAAGACAGGAGGGAAAAAACCGACCCAAGTTGTGCCAGGGGAAGTTTAGGTTGGGTATTAGGAAAATGTTCTTATTCAAAAGGATTGCAGAGTATTAGAACAGGCTGCCAGATGGAGGCAGCATCCATGGAGGGATTTAAAAGATGTGTGCATGTGGTGCTTAGAGGCAAGGTTTAGTGGTGGTCTTGGTAGGGATAGGTTAATGGTTGGATTCAATGATCTTAAAGNTCTTTTCCTTTATGCTATAAATCAGCAAACAAATAAATTGTTTCATAACCTAGATTATGAAAGACATGCCTATTACCAATCCATATAATTAGGAAAGGAATTTCAAGTTCTTTGCATTCATTCAGAATTAAATTCACTGTGTGTAAGACTGGCCAAAGTGCTCAAGTCTGTTCTCTGACCCTGAGATGAGCAGTTATCAATCCACACTTAAACTCTTAATGAATTTTGCATCCCAAAGGAAGATTACAATGTCTTGATAAGACAGGAGGGAAAAAACCGACCCAAGTTGTGCCAGGGGAAGTTTAGGTTGGGTATTAGGAAAATGTTCTTATTCAAAAGGATTGCAGAATATTGGAACAGGCTGCCCAGGTGGAGTCAGCATCCATGGAGGGATTTAAAAGATGTGTGGTTGTGGTGCTTAGAGGCATGGTTTAGTGGTGGTCTTGGTAGGGATGGGTTAATGGTTGGATTCGATGATCTTAAAGGTCTTTTGCCACTTAAACAATTGATTCTGTGATTCAAGTTGTGATTAATCCCCAGACTGTTTTAATTCCTAAACCATTTCAGGAAATAGGAAAGTGCCTGCCAAGTGTGCCATGGACCCTGTTGCCCTGTGAAGCATCAGCTTGCAGTGCCTCCCTCAGTGGCCCTGGGTTTATTTAGTGCACTGTCTAGCATGCATGTCCTGATGGCACTTCTGAAGTCTTGTGCATACTCAAGGTGCACACTGCTTTATGAGGTTACACCTGTGACCAAATTTTGTCCTTATTAGTTAAAAACTCTCAACAGGACTCTCAAACACAGTTGTCCAAACTTTGATTTCACTTCAGTGCGTTGAGAAAATTAGCCTGATTTGAAAAAGGTAAAGCTTTCTTAAAGACCAAGAGTATATTTGCTCAGGTATCACAGAGATTCAGACTGAAGGTTAGGAAGAAATTCTTAACAGGGAAGGTGGTGAGACCCTGGAAAAGGCTGCTCAGGGAGGTCATGGATGCTTCCTCCCTGGAGGTGTTCAAGGCCAGGCCTTGAGCAACCTAGTCTAGTTTAGGGTGTCCCTGGCCATAGAAGGGAGGCTGTAACTAGATGATTTTTAACATCCTTTCCAACCCACACCACTCTATGAATCTATGTATGTTTGGAACCTTTGAAGATAACAAAACCCTAACAGCTGTGCAAACTAAAGGTAACAGATATGTTTAAGATAAAGTGTCCTTAAATACTTCAAGAAGTATTTTTTTTTAAATCTTATTTTCTTGCTGCCTTTTTCAAGTTCTTTGCACCACAAAGTGCTGAATTTTGAATCAAAAATCCTCCAGATTTCTAGACTGGATTTGTTTTGCAACACATAATAAGTAGTTTATTTATGCTTGACACTGAAAACCACACAAAATAATAAAATATTTTGCTTGCTTTTGATTTGGACCTGTTTCAATGCAAGCACATGATCTGATTGAATAGCAATATTTCAAAAACACTAAAAGTTGTTAATTGCAGAAAACTTTGTTGAAATTGCACATTTATTAGTAATTGTGGAGACAAAGTGCCTCTTGTCATTATTTTTTCTGAGGCTTCCTTCTGCAAAAGTCTTCATCTGAATTTTTCTGACATAGTTTTGTGTATATTTTGGCTTGTTAAACATACACACAGAGATGAGAATGTTCCTAACCTTTTGTGTGTATATGACTAGGCATGCAGTGAACTCTGATTATAGGCAGTAATAACTCTGTGCCACAGCAGCCAGAATCCGTAACCAAAAAAAACAGAGGAGGATGTGTTGAAGAACTTGAAATGCTGTAAGCACATAAGATACCAAATTGGTATCTTGGGAAAACTACTGTTCCTTAGATAGTCACCTCAAAATTTTTCCATGCAATAAATTTTCTAGACCCCCATTGAAATGCAACTACCAATGACTACCCAGCAATAGTTTTATAGATAATTCCTTTGCTACATTTCTTAGACTCTTTATTAAGCAAGACCATGAGGACCTTCTTGACCTTTTACCTTCTTGAATTTTTACCTTCTTGAATTTTTACCTTCTTGGCTTTTTACCTTCTTGACTAGTCAAGACTTAATAGTCTTGGCTGTCTTTTATGTAACCTTTCACATCAATCTAGGTAAGAAAGAAGAATTTGTCTTCACTGTGGTGTTTAGATTCTGTATATTTATTTGCAACTCATCCCACCTTCCCTCTGTAAGCAATTTAATCTCTTATGCTCACAACCTCTGTAATCAAGGTTTCAGTGATAAGTTTTGAGTTACCAGGTTACATTCCAGACCTTTAGTGGATATTTCAGCACAGTCACAGCAACATTTCCATGTCTGGGCTGCCCCAACCTAGACACCAAGTTGCCTAAATTCTCTCATGTTTGGTTACATTTATCAACTCTTTAGCAGCAGTGGTGGGTATTCTGCATCCCTGTGTTACTGCTGGCTATGATGAGAGAATCCCCTTACCAGCACCTATTGCAAATACAAACTAATTATTGAGAACTTTCACCTCTGTCTAAATACATGTATGTAAATTTGTCATGCTTACACATGTGTAGGTATAGATGCTTGTGTACAAACACTTGTTGGACATAATGATGTGCATCTCCACATCATCTGAAATGACAGCTAGGTTTGGCATTTCAGCACTCCAAAGTTTTCATAAAATGGATCCTAAGTCTACAGAAGCACTGAAATGTTCTTAAGTTGTTTGGAATTTCTTTCTTGCTTCTAAATTTAAAACTAGGCTTTTGGGGCACAGGCTGTACTTTCTCTGGGGGTGTAATTGTCATGTACATATTAATATATGCAAATAAAATTGGAGTTTCAACAGCCACCATTCCTCCAAAGGTTACATTCTCTAATTAGAGCCAAGCAATTAGTTCTAAAAAGTTTCCTTTTTTTTTTTTACTAGAAGCCTTGCATTTCCTTAACAGTGAAATCACAGACATTCCTTTTTGTTTCAAGATATGAAATAATTACAAGTGTACCTTCATTTCATCTTGCCCACTAATTGCCCCTTTTTAACACAGATCATTTTGAACAGTGCCTCTTTGAGATTTTGTAGCTGTCTAATATGTACATAAGCATAGGTGCAATGCTAAGGAAAAAAATAATTGAACTGTTCTTTGGCATTCTGACACCTCAAATCCCATGTTGCTGACTGATGTGACTAGGGAACCAGTAATAACTAAGTCTCCAGCCATAATCTTATTTTCTTTAATGAAAAACAATCTTGGTTTGATGTAGGAATAGTGTGACCCACCAAGTGCACTCAAAGATGGATGAAGAGTTGAACCTTTTCCTTCCTTTAGTATGGGATCTTAAATTTTAAAATAAACTGTATGTGACCTTGGCATGACTTTTTGATTCCTACTTGTAAATGGAAGAATCAACAATGATCAAATAGAAAAGGTCAGGCAGTGAGAACAGCAAAGTGATTCACGTAACTTTGAATGATTCATGGAACATGATCATTTTTAATCATAAAAAAAAAAAGAGTTAACAAATCAATGTAATATGCCTGTCAGTCTGTTGTCTGAAACAGGTACCCTCATCCACAACATGTAACTGGAGGCAAAAAGAGTTTCTTCCCCCCAGTATCTCCCTAGAGGGGACTCAGGCAACTCCAGAGGGTAAAATCCTCACCGCAAGAGACATGATTCCCTTCAGTGTGTTTGTCTCTCTTCCTCCACTGATTATTTGAGGAGCTCAGACTCAGCAGGTTTGTAACATAATCACTCAGTAAAGAGCCTAAAAATACCAAATACCCAAGCAAAAGAATAGACCTGAAGTGAATTCCCTGTGTGGCACTTGGACAACCTAAAATAATTGTCAGCCCTTTGTTTGGCTTTAATCTGTTTCCTCAGCTCACAGATGTTCTGGGCACAAAATGGATGAGTCAGTGGCTTTCACCCTGCAACCTGTCCCCCATTTTATGGTAGTACAAAAAGAAATATAAATACCTATTCAAACAAGTTTGGGGGGGGAAAAGGGGACAGGGAAAATGGAGAGGCCCAAAGAGAGCTGCAGCAGGGTTGAGGTAATGAAGATGTGACATATGTAGGCAAATATGCCAAGCATTTGTCAGGTTATGCTTGCCCAGAAAGAGAATCCAGATGTCTACAGCAATCTGAAGCAGTAGTAGAAGTGACCTGAGGGAGCTAGAAAGTTCTGAGGAGGCTGGGAGACCTTGGGGACTAGAAAGGATGAGTGCCCAGGGAGAGAGTCCAGTGTTGCCAAAATGTCTCATTACTTTTGTTCAGAGATATGATAACACTCAGAAAGGGCTGGAGGACAATTTTGCAATTAGCCTTTTTTTTTTTTTTCCTGAGAAAAAGGAGAAGAGGAGGAAATGAAGGGAAGGAAATAAAACCCAACCTCTTTTTTACATTTATGCACCAGCCCTTACTTTAGGTTGTGCCTTAAGGCACAATATAGTCCATACTCATTACTCTATCAGTTTTAACCTTATTCGCACTTCCAGGAAGTTAGTGCACTTCCAGATGTGCATACATACTAGACGTGATACTGACTAGTTTAAAGGCATGCAGAGAAGTAGATAGTGCAAACATTATCAGGCATTCTTCACCCCACCAGCTCTACCAACTCAGGTGTCAACCAAGGTGACACTACCAACTTTATCCAGAACCTTGGATCCACTTGTCTTCCTGCCTGTGAAAGGATGTAGGCTCTGCCTTAGGTGGTGGCTGATGTTCACAATCTAAAACTTCACCTCACTGAAGACTCTGAAGATTCTGAAGTCATTCCAGTAAGCAGATAGTGAAAAGCTAAAGACAATTTTGGAGGGTCCTTACATAGACAACTTTTTTGCTTTTTAGTTGAGAATAATTCTTTATTGTGTTGATTTGCTGATGATCATTTTCTCATATATAATTTTATGATTCATTTGCTCAGGACTGCAGAGAAAGCATCAAGCATACAGTCCTTCAACACAGTTTCCTGACAATTTCAGATGCACTATGAGAGGAAAACACTCAGTTTTTAAACACTGCATTACTGTTTGCCAGTAGTTTGTAGAGTCACTATTAACTTTCAGTGGATTCATTTAATCTCAACTTTACACTGTCATCTGTTGGCATAAACAAAATTCCAGGGTACAAATAAGAGAATAACTCTCTCTGGTAAGATGCCTTTTCAGTAAGGCTTTAAATTCTTTGCCCTAAGCAGGTGACTCCATGAGAAAGTCTATTGCTGCAGTCATTGTCCTCCAGAAGACATTCAAGCATTTGGAAGACTGTCAATAACAGAACAAGCACAGAGAAGAAGCCTTAGCTGCAGCTACAGCATTGATTTGGGTGCTACAGTTTGCCTGGCACCTCACTGTGAGGATAAATGTTTTTCTGCACACCAAAGAGGGAGTAGAAACTATCTGAAAGTCATGCATCTAGATGCACTTCTATGAGGCAGGAGATGAAACATCTTCATGAAGCTATAGCTCCTACCTCTTCCCTAGCTCAAAATCCATCAGGAGCTCCTCTCCTATGGTCATGATACTACATCTTGGTCACTTGGCAATTCCTTGCCTTTTGTAAGGCTCAGTAGCTCCCAAACTCTAATATTGTCTACCAGAACTCTTAGTCTCTAACTCAGGGCAGAAAGTTGTAAACATCACATCTTCTCACAGTAATCCCCAGCTAACTGCAAATGAAGCCACACTCAGCTGACAGAGCCCCCAAAACTACGTTGCGTCAACCATGAGCCTGCTGATGCTGGGGCAGGAAATGGATTACATGGCCTCTTGAGACCTCTCCCAGACTTGTTTTCTACACCTTTATTAAAGGAGCAGCAGAAGATGGGTTCATTCTGTTCAACCACATGGGATCTTCCCTTGTCAGTTTTCTGTGGAGCCAAGGTGCAGCGTAAAGCTGTCATCCCTTTGGGTAATACACAGAGGGCAGGGACAAGGCAAACACCATCTGCTCTTTCTCCTTGGCACTGTGTCTTCACAGGCTCTGGGAGGTGCAGTCATACCTCCATGTGGAGTTAAATCAAGATCTCATGCATCAAAGATATTGTAATAGTCGGCCAGAAATCTAATATAAATGTCAAGCAGTTGTTCTCTGAAATATCATAGGCGTCGTTTGCCATATTGCTGCCTTTACCTTTCTCAAGTGAATTTAGTTAGAACTGGTAAAAAAAGTATTCCCCCCCCCCAAAAAAAATAACATGGGAGAATGCTGACTGGACAAAGTGAAACTTTCTTCAAGAACGTGACAAATTTGTCACAAAATTCAAGGAAAAGTATTAAAATGTTTGGTGGTGTGGAAAAAAAAGACCTCCAAATTATTAGGGTCCTCCACTCTGTCTCATATCAGAGGTTATATTCATAGAATCATAGAATCAGTCAGGGTTGGAAGGGACCACAAGGATCATCTAGTTCCAAGCCCCCTGCCATGGGCAGGGACACCTCACACTAGATTACGATGATTTTTCTATGTAAGCATACACAGAAAAAAAGGCAATAGAAATGCTAAACCAACAGGATCAGCATGAAAAGCTCAGAAGGTCTCTAAATAGAATATTTTTACAAATATTTTGGTTTCAAACCAAACAAATTGTAGAGTCTCAATATTTCTCTCACCAAAAGAAAACAAATAATCAAATTTTATCTAGAAATTGATTAAACTCTGTACATCAGACTGATATTCTGAAATTCTGCAGAGGTAAAGTGTGAAGGTCATCTGCATTTTTCTCACTGTCAAGCTAGAGAAATCCTACTAAAACCTGTCAAAACTGTTCACATCTAGAATTTGGATGCATAAAATAGAACTTCAGCCCCCATCCCTGTATTTGTGTGTTCGTGGGAGTAGCTGAAGCCACAGAAGAGGTTCTGCTATTCTGGCATTTCTCAGGCTTTTGAGGCCCCACGAATTCCACTTTTCTGTGTAGTCAGTGATGTTCCTGTCTGATTGCTTTGTTACCACCCTCACAGCACCACCCCCTGAGGCGGTTGGACTGGCAGATGTTTTCAGATTACCAGTTTACCCATTCAGACACACACTTCATTAAGTAGAGATACACTTTCTATTGAGAAGAGTGGCAACGTCTGTCTTTCATATTATAACCCAATGGTTAGAGTACAAACACACGTGGGAAAGAGGACCATCTTTCTTCTCATGGACAAAAATTCATTTGCTCTTCAGTCAGAAGAGAAGCCACAGCATCTGGTGGGTTCAAGCTGCTGCTGCCTCAGCTCATTTTTTATTTCAGATGGTGACTTTTGCAATGATGTTTGATGTAAGGACAGAAATACCGAGATCTTTTGGTGAGCTGTCATTGGAGACTAGTAATCTGCAAGCCAAGTGAAGAACTTCCAAATTGCCTGCTTTGGAATAAAGCTACATACAACAGGTTACAATTTGAAAGGTCAGAGGAAGCACCTTCACACATTACTAACAAAACCACTACTGTCTTCCCAGATACTGAAAAAAGGAGACTCTCTGGAGAAGACTGTGGGCTGTGCAAGAACATGCTTCACTCCACCTTTGTCCGGTGGCCAAGCTCTAGAGATCAGCAGGACCTCAGATACCCCTGCACAGCCAGCCAGCACTCAATCCTTATACTCAGGTTCTCATGCTACAGGTGCACAATCTTACCTAGTCAATATGTAAGGTACTTCACCATGTAGAACACAATTATGGAGTGTGTTGTGTACTCTGTACCAAGAAGGAAGGTGTCCCTGCCAACCTTAGTCTCCAGGTATCTTCAGCTGCTGACTCCTCTTCTCATACTGCCTGTAGTGATACAGGAAATCCATCAGATTGATTGCACAATTCAAATGATATTTAACCTCAGTGCTAGTTCCAAGTGCATCACCTTTCTTGGTGATCACCTTTAGAGCAGTGGGACTATTTCTCTAGTCATGCTGCTCATATTCTGTGGTACCAGAAACTTCAGTAGAGTTCCTCTCCTCATTTACATTGTATTGTAGGAGTTTAAAGCCTCTTTGAAGAAGTGAGGCTAGAGAAAGGATTTGGAAGATGAGAGAGTGGACAAGAGAGTGTATCAGCCCTTTCATTCTTTAGATTTGAAGGGCATGTGAGATCAGTATTCAGTAAAGCCAAAATACAGTCACAGGTTTGGGATCCACTTACGAACTGCGAATCAGATGGAGAATTCTCACCTCCCCCCACTCCAGTGATTATGAGACAGACTTTAGGGGTCTGATATTAAACTAGGGTAAATTATCTTAGTTTCTCTGACACCACTGAGTCCTTAACAGTTTACACATGCTGCTCACAGATGTCCACCGCTTGCAAATACTGCCATTGTAAGCCAAATTTTAACGGGTGACCTATTGATTAAAGGCTTATGTGTTTCTACTGTCCTCTTCCTAATCCCTCTATCAAAACTGTTTTGAAGAGAGAACTTTTTGAAGCATGTAATGTTAGTTCCTGGTAAAAAGAAGGCCAGTCTAAAAAGAGAGCTTAGTGATGCAGGAAAATTTTCTATTTCACTAGTTTTGCTTAATTGAACTTCTTTAGGTCTTACTAAAACATAAGTTACAGTAGATCATGGCAGCAATGCTGAAGGCTAGCTTGGAAATTGTGTCAGACCTTTGACCAGAAAGCTCCTGAATTGGTTTCACTCCTATTAAGCTAACGGATGTGGCTTTGTGTCTGCAGGAGAGGTTTTGTTCCTCTCGACTTTGCATGTTGCAGGACCCCTGCTGAGGCATTCTGTCCTGCTTTATTGTTTACAGTTTACGTGTTGCTACTGGGCTGTCAGTTGGAAGCATGGGGTGGGATAGACTGCATTGTCATGCAAATGACCCCCAGATTTACATATTACCCCAGACTAATATTCATTATGATGTCTCAATAAGGTGGTCTTTGATGGATAATAATTTTTCCAAGACTACAGTTTTCTTTGAAAGTGCAAATTAAACAGAAGCCTCGTTAATAGGATTTCAATAGTCTTTAAATGCTGTCAACTGTTCAAGTGCATTGTGGTGTTTCAGGGTCAGGTTCTGCCATCCAGACTCATGTTGGTGATTAGTGACTGCTCTGCAAACAACCTACTTACAGATGAAAAAAAAAAAAAAACAAACCACCAACTCAGAGCAAGCCTGGGTGCTAGAATCTGATCTTGGTGCAAACAAACACTGGAGAAGTACAGACAATTTTAGTGAATTTTTCAATCAGTACAAGAAATAACAGCCAAGACCTGCAGTGCCTCACAAAAAGTTCCATCAGGACATTGTCTGCACTGCAATATGCTGCAAAGGACAAGATATTTGAACTTTGCAAAGGAAAACTGCTGAAGACATAATGTTCCATGGTCTCTGCACCAGTGAAATGCCAATATCCATCCTTTCAGTGAGCTCTGGAGGTGTAAATGAACCCTACCTTAACTGTACCTGTATGATTATAAGACAGGCTCTTGAAGATCACCTCTTTAAAGGAACTTCATTTAGTAGCAGGAAGCTCCAAGAAAGCTTTAGGACAGATGGAATGATGTCCCCTGTTTTATCAGGGACTCTTCATCCATCCTCTGTACATTAGGGAATTCTCAGTTTCATGTCCTTCTATTATCCAGAGTTTCTGCAGTCACCATGCACTTCCTGATGACTAGAGTCCCACATCTACTTAAAAGGATTAGCTGGGCTTCTGAGCAGAGAGTTATTTTAGTTTCATTTGTGCTGCTGGGGACGTGGTGCTCCTGGACACTGTGTCTGAACTGTGACTGCCATATTTTCCTCAGGGATTTCCAGGAAAATGACTGCTTTTACTGCTATACTGTCAGTCCAGTGCATTGAAAAGGAAAGAAAATGTCTTGACTTTTGTGGAGTTTGTGGTCAGGAAATCCAGTGCATCATTAAACTGAGGGGCCCATTTCACCTAGGCTCAATGCAAGAGAAATTGGTAGAAATCTTTAATAAACGTCCTCAGTGCTGAAATTTCATCTAAAGATTATTACCATATATGAAGAGAGGACACTTCTAAGGGTGCATCCTTACAGGGTACACAGCGTTTGTCTGACTCAATTGAATTTCTACAACTTATGCATTTATTTCTGATTTAATGACTCTAAGTTCTGATTATAGGAGGAAGAGAATAAACAACTCCACTGAGATTTCTTTTACTTTGATTTACTCTGCTTGCTTGCTTTCTGTCTGTCTGTCTGTCTATCTATCTATCTATCTATCTATCTATCTATCTATCTATCTATCTATCTATCTATCTATCTATCTATCTATCTACCAAGGGATCCTAAGGTAGTGTGGTCTGATACAGTTGTCTATGCTTTAAACATGCATAAGAAAGGTCGACCTCCCCTGTGATACCCTTACCCATCTTCAGCCTGGCAATGTTCTTTCTACATATAACAGTAAATTCCATAATTTCTTCCTTGGAGTCAGAGCCTTTGCAGAACTGTTTTGCAAATGGACATCTTTCCCATGATGTAAGAGTTTGCAAAGTGTGTCTTCCACTTGCCAAGGATCTTCAGCTAGAGCTGTTTGTTGGACTCTGAAAGGAGTACTCTGTAGGAGCAATCCTGTCCAGCTGAGTTACTTTACCAAGATCCAATGGCCATTAACTTCCCAGTATCTAAGTTTTAATTTCCATGTATATGGCGTAGTGTGGATTCTTTTCCATTTAGAAGTTGAAAATCTAACCTAGCACCTAACCTAAATGTTTAGAATCACTCCTAGGCCTAAGTCATGAGACAGGCAGTTCATCTTACCTACATCAAGGTGAGACAAATTCTTTTCTGATAATGCTAATCCCTTTTGTCTGACAGGAAACCTAACTTTTAGATAGCAAATGCCTGTGATTACCTAGCATATGTAAATATGTGGTTATTCTCCTACTTAAAAGCTTATCCTGGGCAAGAGATAATTCCTCTTTCTTTCCCTTTCCACCTGAGTAGACCAAGAAATTAGCTGCTATCTGAGAGAATTACAGTTTGAGAGAGCAAAATGAGATGCATTGCACTGCCTCCAGCCTAGAGAGAAATACAGATTTCTCTGAGAGGATTAAGGATGTGGTATGCACTCTTTCTCCCCATGCAGGAGCAATGACTGCCTGCATGATGAAATCCTGCCCTTGTAGAAAGAGAGCAGTGAAGTTATTCTGGATTTGCAGAGCATGAGGATTTCAAACATTAATTGCACTATGATAAACTGAGAAAGCAAGAGCAGAGAATTTTGGGTATGGTGAAAAAAAACCAAACAAAACATACAGCCTTTGATATAGATTTATCAATTGCAATGTTAGCTTATTATTTTCCTTGGCTTCATTAATCTGTAACTAATTTGAGTGGGTTCTAAGCTTGCTCTCTCTCATTCCCAATTAACCCAGTGGCAATTATCGCTGGCTTTAGTTTTTAATATCTAAGAACTCTCTTTTTACCTCTTGAAAGAAGCTTTTGAAATCTGAAAGTGCCAAACCAGCTAATGTTTTATTTAAGCAGAGAAAATGAACTTTAGGTTATTCCCCTTGCCATAGGTTAACTAATTATTTATGAAAAAGGGAATGAAAGAAAGAAGAGAGAAAAAAAAAGAACAGAAATATTAACATCCAAAACTACCTCAGTTGTGAACCCTAACTTGTACATTAAAATGATGACTATTCCTGATATTCTTTTCCTCCACATGCTTACAGGTGGCCTCCAGAAGGAGCTGTTTCATCAGCTTTGCAAGGATGGAGGTGAGGCTGACTGGCCTGAAGTTTCCTAGGTTCTTAAAAACTAAGATGGATTTTAAGCATCACCTATTTTCTCAATTCCTTCATCTTCTAGATGAATATCTGGTGTCCCAACATATATTAAGTTGACTCCAGTCTCCCTGCAACTTAATCAATCCATACTTTGAGAAAAAAAGACAATTTTCTGCAAGAAGTTTTTATAACAACTTCCAAACTTAGGTTGAATTTGTGCCTAAAAAAACCAAAAAAACCCTCTTTCTTCAAGGAGAACAGAATTATCAGGGAAAATTGTTCAAAAAACCCAACTTTTCCCTCCCTTTTTCTTCTTTTTAAGTGTGAAATGTATTTTGGGAAACAGCTCTGTTAACTATGAATGTCATGAGGACAAAGGAACAAGCAGGGAGCCAAGCAAAGCCTCTTCAGAGAGAGTTTCAAAGTGATGTGTTCCCTCCCTAGAGTAGCTCTCTGAATCAGAGTCCCCTTTTTGTGCTGCTCCCACTAACTAGGACTAAACTGCATTTCAGGCTCAGAAAGCTCACAGAACCATGTGGACACCTATAGACATGCTACAGGCATCCTGCAGGCTGCAATCCACTACATTAGAGCTGGGTCAGACTGCATGCTCTGTCTGAGGTGGCTTCCTGCCTTATACCCTCAGGCAAACCTCCAAAAATCTCTTCTCTCCCAGGGTTTGAGGCACTTGAACCAGGTAAACTTCGGGGAGAGGAAAGCAGGAGATCATCTGAATGGGGAAAGCTCAACAGAGATAGGTTGCAAATAGGGAGGTGTGCATTAAAGGTGACACCTGGTTGACAAGGTCCCACCAGGTCCCAACTCCTCTCATCTTTTGACACATGGTGATGGCCTCTGCCTTCAGTCCCTTACCCTGTAACCCAGACATTGCTTCTCATATAACCAGTGAAGCTAACTGCCATCTAACACAAGAGCTATGGAGCACACATTAAAAAGAATTTTCGTTAGAAAATAATTTTGTGAGGAAGTTTGAATAAGGCCAGGATAGATATCAATATCAAAAGCATACCAAAATATTTGGCTGAATCACTTTTCCCTCCATCAAAAACGGTCTTGACAAATGAAAACACAGAATAAGACAATATGAAGTCTCTTCTTCAACACCCTTTGGTAGAAAACAGTCTTTAAAATAATTTTCCTTTCTGATTTTGATTATAGAAATTCTGTATTAAAATGATCTCTGCAGTTAAATTAATTCTGAGCATACACATATAAACATAAATAATATAAATATAAAAAAAATTATATATAAATACTTGATTAGGGGACTTGAGCATCTCCCCTATGAAGAGAGACTGAGGTCCCTGGGGCTGTTTAGTCTTGAGAACAGACGACTGAGAGGGGATCTCATCAATGTGTAAAACACCAGAGGAGTGGTGTCAAGTGGAGGGGGCCAGACTCTTTTCAGTGATCCACAGTGATCAGACCAGGAACAACAGGTTCAAACTTGAACATAGAAGATTTCAGCTCAACATAAGGAGAAACTTCTTTCCAGTGAGGGTGACAGAGCACTGGAACAGGCTGCCCAGGAGAGTTGTGGAGTCTCCTTCTCTGGAGCCTTTCAAACCCCATCTGGATGTGTTCCTGTGCAGACTACCCTAAGTGATCCTGCTCTGGCAGGGGGCTTGGATCTGATGATCTCTTGAGGTCCCTTCCAACCTCTGATATATTGTGAGACTGTGATATATAATGTTGTCTCCTTTTGCATCCTAAAAGATAAACAGATACATGCTGGTATCTACATTTTAGCATTAGATATGCATGCATACAAATGCACACTTTGCTTTAATACTGATATTATTAAATGCAAAATTCAAAACGTGCAAAAATCTGCATAAGTCACATTTTGTGCACTGGTTTGTATTTCAGAATGTCTCAGTGTCATAATCCTGGCTTTGGAGTGCCAGGATTATATGATAAATAATTACATTTATAATTATTATATATTTTATATATACTTATTATTAAATATTATTTTTATATATTTATAATTTATTATTATAAATTATTTCTCATTTTTTAAACAGTTTTTTCTTTTTCCTTTTTCTTTTTTCTTTTTCTTTTTCTTTTNTTCTTTTTCTTTTTCTTTTCCTTTTCCTTTTTTCTTTTTTTCTTTTTCTTTTTTTCTTTTTTTTTCTTTTTCTTTTTCTTTTTCTTTTTCTTTTTCTTTTTCTTTTTCTTTTTCTTTTTCTTTTTCTTTTTCTTTTTCTTTTTCTTTTTCTTTTTCTTTTTCTTTTTCTTTTTCTTTTTCTTTTTTCTTTTCCTTTTTCTTTTTCTTTTTTCTTTTCCTGTTTTCTTTTCCTTTTTCTTTTTTTTTAAAATCCCACAGTGGATGAAATGGTCACTGTTGTCTATACCCATCTATATCCATGATAGCTATAGCTCCATGATGCAAAACTCTGGCATCCATGAAGCTGGAATGAATTCCCCTTTCTCCCTGCCTATGGCCACTGATTTCCTCCTCTATGCTTCAGCCTGCCTTCTCTTCAGATGTATTGTCACTAATGCTCATGGTTCTTCACTTCAAAGAGCAAGGGGAATGCTTGGGCTATACTTTTTCTGATTTACAAAGTAAATACTTTCAGTGAAGACTGAGTCTGGTGGAAGGAAGAGGATATGCAGGACCATGAAGCCAGAAGAAAAAGGTAGAGAGTGTCAGGACTGGAAACATCCCTTTCACAAAGCAGGAAATTATAATATCATCAGCTTTCCTTCTCCCTCTAAGTGTTCCCATGCAAATGAAGCAGGTGGAGGATGGGGGCTGTCTTTAACAGAGAGATTGCCATAAAATCAAAGGCTTGGACTGGAACAGGCTGCCCAGGGGAGTTGTGGAGTCTCCCTCTCTGGAGATATTCAACACCTGCCTGGATGAGTTCCTGTGTGACCTGCTCTAGGTGATCCTGCTCTGGCAGGGGGGTTGGACTGGAGGATCTTTTGAGGTCCCTTCCAGCCCCTAACAATTTGTGATTCTGTGAACATTGTTCTCAAGATGGCTTTAGCTGGGTTGTGTTACTTCTAGGAATGAAGCAGTGTCAGATCCCATCCTCTCTCCCTGAAGTAAATCTGACTAGGTATCAGTACCATATATATATATATTTTAAATACTCACACACTCACTCCATTTTTATTTGCTGTTTGTGATTTTTTTGTTTCCCCAGCACGATTATTAAGCGTTAGTAGAATTATTTTGATGAATAATTTTCAGACATTTGGTTGCTCATGAGCTGTTTGCTGCAACCATTTGATGTTTGTTATTCAAGTTGTATGATTAGATGTGCAAGTCATGCATAATTCTTTCTGATTCTGCCATCCAAGACTCTCTCTTTTTTTTAAGTAGATGGTGAATAATGATGTCTCTTACAAATGTTTGTAAGAGTATTCTGTTGTAGTAACATTTGTGAGAACATCAGGATTTATGAAAGATTACACAAATGCTCACTCTGAGTCCACTTCAGCACTCACTGACTTTTTGTTCAGGGTTTCTGGGGCTCATAGTACATTTTTCTTGATACCCTGTGATGATGTATTCTAGGCTCTGCCATGGCCAATAAAAAAAAAATATTTTTTAATTAAAGGGGATAATAATAATAATAATAAAGGTGATTAAAAACATAATGAACATTTTAAAAAATTAATCATAAAACTTTTCTACACACAGAAACATCCACAATTTGGATTTGTATTATTTCTACAACTCTTTTTTTTTTTTCTGGTGAGCTTGCTTGCTTAGTTTTATGACCAGTTTCTTGTCCTAATTGGAACAGCTGGATGCTGGGCCAGCCACAAAGTCCTCCTAATTAACTGTATTTTCCTTCACTATTTACTATCCTTTGATTTTTCTCCCACTAAGACTTCTGTAAAGGGAAAAAAAGAAAATATTAGAAATATGCTTCAACCAAGTTTCTTTTTATTCTTTATGTTGTGATTTTTTTTAATCTCATACCCTCATAGCTCTCAAAGGAAAAAAGCACTTTTTTGATGCTCCCAGAATTAACCCATAAAATAAGAAATAATATGTAAAAGGAGTTAATGGTTTCCTGTTTAAATTCAGAGCCTTTGAATTTTTCTCACCAGAGCTATCAATGTTACTTTGTGGCACATTCAGGGAAGCACTGCAAGGAGTCTGCCCAATTTGAATGTGCAATCCCCAAGAACCAAGGAGATGTTCTTCTATTACTGTTTCATGAAAGGGGAAAATTAAGGTAAAAAGAGACCTTGTCAGTGAGTGAGGCTGGTGATTCCTCCTCCTGACTAGGAGCATGCTACCTCCAAATCCACCTTTTTGAGGGAGCCTAGTACAATCATCACACTTTTAGGTATGATGGTGCAAAAAGCACAAAATCTCCGAGAGCATTCTAAGAAGATGCTGGAACAATAAAAATTGGCACATCCAAATTTAAGTCTCGGTTTAATGATCTCTGTCAGATTGAGCAAGACCTAAACTGAAACCAAAGGATTTTACATTAATATTCCAGGAGCATAAACACATTCTGCTGCCTCTGGTAAAAGAACAGCAAGCTGCAGCCCATGACTGCAGCTGACAGCTTAGCTGGAAAATTCCTCACTCACAGCAACTAAATTTGACAGGGATTATCAGTCTGAGTGTTTAGTAAGTCCACTTTCCTCCTCCTGCAGAGACAAACTTATGCCATTACCCTCCATGCTGCAGTTTAAACCTCTATTACATCACCTTCACCACCTGAACTACTGGAGATTTCTAGGCATTCTTTTTTCCTTCCCTTGCTTCCCAGTTTTATTGAGCAACCACTGCTTCTATTTTACATTTGCAAGGAATTAAAAAAGTAGATAGACCTACAGGGGAGCAAGAAAAGTTCTTACTTTTTTCCCCTTGATGGAATCATTTACTAACATTATCACAAAGACTAGCAGGGCCCAAGAGATTAAAAAAAAATTAAAGCTTCCACCTGCTGGCAAAATTTTTAAGTGACAAATTTTCTTGACCCTCACTAATTCTATCCTGTTGATTTACACAAAGCCTGAACTGAAAGCCTTCTAAAGCTGTACTCCCACCTTTGATTCGTGACAGAACAAACCTGTATACGCAAAACCATCTGCAATAGAACAGGAATTTTGGAGTTCAGTGGATGACTGGATTTATCTTGTCTTCTGTTGTCTTCTGTTGGGCTTTTGGGGGTTTCAATTTGTGAAAAAAAGAAGCAATGTGTTTGCTTCTGCATGATGGCTTGTTCCACTTGAAGGTTTGAGTAGGGCTTTCTTCACCTTGCCTTGCTCAAGTTCAGTAAACTATTTGGAAGCCTCTTCTGAAATTATTCAAAATCAAGGCCTGTTATTTTCTGGGTTTGAGCTTCTTTTTGTTGTTGTTATTGTTTCAGCTGGTGGCCAGGATCATCACAGCATTGATTTCAATGCCCTTCCAAGCACAGACCGTTTTGTGCTCTGTGTTCACAACAGGATTACAAACAAAAAGAATAATTTAGCCTGAGCGCTGGCTCCACATTCCTTCCCAATTTTTTAGGTCACCATTTCTATTTCACATCCTGATTTTTTTTCCAGGGGCTGGCTTTGTTGATAGCACTTGTGAAAAATAAATCTATGAGCCATCAAATTACCACCACTGTTCAAAAGCTCTGTAACTTGGTGGACATGAGGGAGATCTCCTTAGCATGCACTGAGTCTAGAGCAGCTGCAACATGCTAATGAAAGTGCATTTTCATTGCTCTTTGCAGCTGGTTCCATCTCTCCTTCTAATGAGCTGATCTTTGATACTTTGAGCTCTGTGCCCACAGGCTTATGCTGGACCTTCATACTGGGTGTGGAAAACTCTGCTGCATGTACTGAAGAAAAGTCACCTACTGAGTGGAACATAAACTGGAAATATCATGCAGTCTTCTTCAGTTAGAGGAAGGATAGCATGTTAAATAGTGACAAGTTGCACACACAGCACATCTCAATGTACTTTTTGCAGCACAGAGAGGCAAAGGTGAGCACCCTGACACATAACACACACAAAACTTCAACAGCCTTGAAAGTCCAGAGTGAAGGCAAAGCTAGAGAGGAAAAAGGAAAGTCCAGAAATCAAGATCTGTCTGGGAGGGAAACTTAAAAGGGATGAAGAATGCTTCAGCATGAAGTGCAGCTTTGACAGCAAGTCTGCTGTGCAGGGAAGAAAACCAGGAAACTGTTTCTCTGAGTTGAGCAGAGGAGGAGTTAAAATGATGAATAATCCTAATGAATAACCCTGGAGGGGAGGCTGTGCAGTAGTAAACCAGATTTGTGTAATCAGTTCTCCTGTAAGTTCTGCTGCTAGTTTAAAGAAATTGAATGAATTACTAAAATTCCTAATGAGACAAGCCTGTCTTTTTTGGGGTTTTTTTGTGTTTGGGTTTTTTTTTTTTTTCTGGAGATAATTGATATAGTAGCTCAACAGTAAATAATAGTGACTTTAAATATTGCCAGTGCTAAATGCTACGAAGTTTAAAGTGCTTCCATCAATCAGGAAAGAAGGGATCTGGGAAGGGCAGACCTCTTCTTCTATGCATAAACAAACACAAGAACTGGTTGAATTCAGAACATTTGTTTTTCATGAAGGAAAAAAAAAAAAGGAAAAAACAGTACTACTAGATAAAAATATTCTCCCCTGAAAGTTCTGTAGATCCTACAGAATAAATGTTGTAAACAAACTTTGTTCCATGACTTTGAAGTCTTCCTAACCAGTTTCCCCCAACTTATAAAAATTAGACTATTTATAAAAGTGCATAAATCGTAATTTAAGTAAAAAGCCTTGAAATTTTTATCAAAAGCATTCAAATTAGTCTCTCCCCAGGTCAGCTAATGAGTTGTCATGAGCTGGCCTCTTACTGTAGTGCACCTCCTGCAGACTAAGACAGTGAACCATGTTTTCATCAAAGGAAATGCTCATTAGCAGAGCTTTCAGAAACTGATTTGATTATAGTTTCACTTGTTAAAGTGAAATATTTTCAGCTCATTAGGATGATTACGATTCAAGGTCATCTTTTGAAGCTAGTCCTGTCAATATAAGATAAATGGGTCCTCATCTTTTTCCCTTCTTTACGTCTGTGCTTTTTCAACTCTTCTGTGCAAAAGTTCCATAGCCATAATTAATTTCTAGTTCTTCTTTTACAAAGCTGCTTTAAAAAAAAAAAAAAAAAAAAAAGAACAAAGATTTTGGCTACCAAAAAGGCATTGAAGAACTATTAAGAGGAGGAGGAGGCTATCTTGTTTTAGAGAAATCAGAGAAAATCCTTGAAAAGTTCAGCTTTTGAAATCCAGCTATTTTCTCCTTGACCTCTTCCAAAGTTGCTAAAAGGTACTTTGTACATTTTTTTGCATGTAGCTTTTAATCTCAAAACTGTAAAACGAAACTGAAAAAAAAACACCCAAGAAGTACTGGTGGCTTATTAGATATCTTTTCTTTCATGGCACATGATAAATTTAAAATCTTTTAAAGTTGGTGTTTTGGGTTTTTTTTCCTCTCCCTTTATATTCACCACTTAATCTCTAAGTGGTTAAAGAGCCATTTAAACATAAAGGGAAATGCTACAAACTTCCATCCACATACTGAGAAATATTACATTTACATAGGGCTTGCAACAGTCAGATAGTGCCTCATATATTAACTAGGGCAGTACCTGTGTTCAATGCATCAGACAGAGAGAAAGAGAGAAGAGAGAAAGAGAGAAAGAGAGAGAAAGAAAGAGAGAAAGAGAGAAAGAAAGAAAGAAAGAAAGAAAGAAAGAAAGAAAGAAAGAAAGAAAGAAAGAAAGAAAGAAAGAAAGAAAGA
>VXBD01013792.1:135343-167937 GCA_013399975.1 Indicator maculatus
GGAAGGAAGGAAGGAAGGAAGGAAGGAAGGAAGGAAGGAAGGAAGGAAGGAAGGAAGGGAAAGCAAGCAAGCAGCTGATTTGGATATCTAGGCAAGTGAAGTTAAAAGGCACATAGATTCCACTGTCAGTGGCTACCCTGCAAAGCCGACTTCCACTCTGGATTATTGGTGTGGAGTGGGGGGTAGTATATGTGAGTGCTGGGGATAGAAGCTGGGGAAGAGTAAGAGTGAATTAATAGACTTCCACATTAACTGTCAAATGATAAATGATTAATCATTTTGTCAATAAATTATCCACAATGAAGCTTTGGCTTTACACCAAAGCAGTACCAATTATCCCAGTGTAATTGCAGGAGGACAACCTCCCTAGCCAGAGCACAGTAATAGAAGTGTTTATCTAATATGGTTTACTCCCAGAAGGGGAATACTCCTCTGCAGCATCTTTATATCAGTATATAGCTGCATTCATTCTTAGACTCAACCCATCACTCTTCTGATTAAAAAAGAAAATAATAAAATAAATTCCCTTGCAAATTTCTTATATATGTGAACAAGAGTTACTCTTTCTACTCACTTTCTTAAGATATCTTTTAGTGAGTTACAAATTTAGGAAGATATAAATTATTTTGTAATAAAAAATAAAAATAAAAATACAAATAAAACTAAAAAATTTAAAAATAAAAATGAAAAATAAGCATAAACATAAATAAAAATAAAATTAAAATTAAAAATAAAAATTAAAATAAGCATAAATAAAAATATAAATAAAAATAAAGACAGAAATAGAAAATAAAAATAAAACTCAAATTAAAATAATAAAATAAAAATTAAAATAATAAAATTAAAATTAAAACAATAAAAGTAAAAATAAAAAGTTGATTGCAGAATCGAAAATTCCTCCTACTTCTTGTTGGATACACTCCTTGCTTACTATAAGTCCATCTCTGAGAAGCTTCTCCTACTTTTCATCATAGAATCATAGAATGGTCTGGGTTAGAAGGGACCCAAAAGGTGTTCTAGTCCAACCCCCCCCTGCAGTCAGCAGGGACATCCTCCACTAGATCAGGTTGCCCAGAGCCTTGAAGAGCTTAACCATGAATATTGCCAGGGATGGGGCCTCAGCTACCTCCCTGGGCAACCTGTTTTCACCACCCTCATGATAAAGAACCTGTTCCTAACTTCCAACCTAAATCTATTCTTCTCTAATTTCAAACCATTATCTCTCATCCTATCCCTCTAGGCCTTTGTAAACAGTCCCTCACCAACCTTCTTGTAGCCCCCTTCAGGTACTAGAAGGCTGCTATTAGGTCCTTCTCCAGGCTGAACAATCCCATCTCCCTTAGCCTGTCCTCATAGGATAATACATGGGACAAGGCTATATGGTAAGATATTTCTACATTTGTGTACACCTAGAGCCCACAGTTAAAACAGATTAATTCTTCTTCTGTTGTGTTCAGCTCAAAATTAGATATAAACTTGTGAGCACTAAGAAGTGGTTATACAATTTAGTGACCTAATGAAGCTTATGAGTGCACCCTCAGCAACTTTTCTGAAGACACCAAGCTGTGTGGTGCAGCAGACAGGCTGGAGGGAAGGGATGTCATCCAGAGGGACCTGGACAGGCTGGAGAGGTGGGCACAAGCCAACCTCATAAGGTTCAACAAGACCAAGGGCAGGGTCCTGCATCTGCGTCGAGGCAATCCCAAGCACAAATCCAGGCTGGGCAGTGGCTGGCTGGAGAGTAGCCCTGAGGANATGGATACATTCAGATTGGATGGTAGGAAGAAATTCTTCCCCATGAGGGTGGTGAGACGCTGGAACAGGTTGCCCAGGGAGGTGGTGGAAGCCTCATCCCTGGAGGTTTTTAAGGCCAAGCTGGATGTGGCTCTGAGCAGCCTAATGTAGTGTGAGGTGTCCCTTTCTTCTCCTATGAAGGAAGACTGAGAGAATTTGAGTCATTTAGTCTTGAGAAGGCTGAGAGGGGATCTTATCAATGCCTATAAATATTTGAGGGGCGAGTGTCAAGAAGCAGATGCCAGCTGGACTCTTTTCAGTGGTGCCCGGTGATAGAACAAAGAGCAATGGGTATAAGCTGGAACACTGGAAATTCCAGCTCCACATGAAGAGAAACTTCTTTATGGTGAGGGGGATGGAGTGCTCGAAGAGGCTGCCCAGAGAGGTTGTGGAGTCTCCTTCTCTGGGGTCTTTCAAAATCTACCTGGATGCATTCCTCTGTGACCTGCCCTAGGTGGTCCTGCTTCTATTGGGGGTTGGACTGGATGATCTCTAGAGGTCCTTGCCAACCCCTAAGTTTCTATGATTCTATGATTAGCTGTGTGTGCTGAAGTGTCCAAGCAAATCTACTTTTCTTCATTTATAGTCAGTGGAGGCAGGTAGCTGCTTCCAAAATTAACAGTTCTTAAGGAAAGGAGTTATAGTGGGCAGGGTGATTTACCTTTTGGATATGTCTGCCTGGGACATTATAAATTAAAAAGTTTCTTTAGCAGTCCTGGTCTTAAATCTGCTAGCCTGTGTGCAATCAAAGCACTTTTACAGTAAAAGCTGAAGGTTTTAACCTGTGGTCTCTAAGAAAGTGAAGAATTTATCACTTCCTTTAGTAATTTGTTCAGGTGTTGAGCAAGTGACTTTATTTCAGATCTAGGCCTTTATGCACTTCACTAAATTCCAGCTGCTGCTTTGTGTTTTGCTTTTCTCTTTTGAATTACATGAATCTGAAATCACTGACAACACAAGACCTAAGGATACTTCTTTTCCAGAGTTTTTCTGCCTCTGATAACCAGGGATTTAAGACCTTTAAAATGGTTTCAGAGATTTAAAACAGTTTAGATTGTTCATGCACTTCACCAAGGTTTATTTCAGGAAGCCACCAGAGAAGAATCACCATAAAAACACCAAGAGCTCTGGGCAGACATAGCAATTTTGCTTTGAAGGCTGTTAAGGTGAAATTTCTTTCCTATGGGACTGAGGCTCTGGCCAGCCTGATCTAGTGTGAGGTGTCCCTGCCCATGGCAGGAGGGTTGGAACTGGATGATCCTTGTGGTCCCTTCCAACCCTGACTGATTCTATGATTCTATGATCCTTGTGGTCCCTTCCAACCCTGACTGATTCTATGATTCCATGAATATTTGAGGTCTCAACACAAATGGAGGTTGTAGAACTGGATGAAATACATCTCCTTTCCAGGAGTAACAGCATAGTGACAGGAAGATAGCAAAGATTGTTGTTATGAAAAGGATTCAAGATAGATAAACCTACTCCCAAATTCTTTCAGAGCAGTGAGAAGATACCCACAGAAAGCTGAATCAGATTAAGACATAGAAGGCATTTTTTCCAAAGTTTTCAAAGTATTTCAGAACAATGTAGGGATTCAGACTTTCAGGAGATAGACAAATATCTTATTGCAGAGGGTAAAATGAAGTGTATGGAGACAAATAATGCATTGCCCAGGGTGTGTCAGAACCATGAACGGAACCAGAGCTCATCTGCTTTGCCTAATTTGCCATACAGTGGGCTTTAAATTTTATTCAAAAGGGCAGTAGGGAAGCAATCCTTATTTTTATTATGAGAACACTAATCCCTCTTGTAGAATCATAAAATCCTCAGAAAGGAAATTCTTCTGATTTCTTTAACCAGACAGGTCAAAAGTTGTCAGCCTGCACAAAGTTTTTCCCTTATTTTAAGAAGTCTGTGTGAAACTGTTTGTGTGGAACCCTGCAGGCTAACTCCAGGGGAATTCAGTTCCTACCTGTCAGAGACCAAACTATGAGGTTGCTGAGGTTTATTTTAATTTTTTTTTCTGTGCTAATATGGTGACATTGCTTTCCAGACATAGCATTCAGAGGAAACTAAAGCTGGAATAAACATTGTTGTAATGTTTCAAACAGTAATGATGTGATCTCTGTAATCACAGAATCATTGAACCATTTACACAGGAAAAAAAAAGAAAAAAAGCCATCAAGATTGTCAGGTTCAACCATAATATACCAAGAAATGCTTTTATTTATGGCAAAATTAGGAAAACTGTAGTTGAAAATATAGAAACAACAGATCAGCAGCAGCAGAAAATTGAAAGATGAGCAGCTCAAGAAAATGGAAAGAAAAAATGTTGTAGCACTGCAGGTGCAAGACAGAGATTAAATTCAGGATCTAATGGAAAATAAATTATTAACAAAAATAAAAGAAAATTTAAAAACTAACAAGAGCTCAGACAAACCACAACACCAAACACTTTATAATCATCCATGGCCACTAGAACTTACTGTTCATGTGCTCTTACTACTCTTAGAATCTAAGATTGCTGGCTAAATCTCATGGTCTTGCTTTCATTTATTTACTGCCTAAAAGGTTTCTTTAAAAAAAATAGTAGACAAGGCTTTTAAGATGTAATTCATATCACAATATATGTCTGAATGTGTTTAGTGTTAACTTCCTCCAAGAGGGTGCCTGATTTTTTGATGTATGCAGAAATAAAACAAGCTGAAGGCAAAGGTTTCTGGATATTCTCTTTGATATTGGAGTGTCCATCTCTGCCAGGACTTCAGCTGTCTAATTTTCACAGAATCACAGAATGTTAGGGGCTGGAAGTGACCTCGAAAGATCATCCAGCCCAACCCTCCTGCCAGAGCAGGATCACCTATGCCACATCATACAGGAATGCATCCAGGTGGATTTTGAATATCTCCAAGGAGGGATACTCCACAACCCCCCTGGGCAGCCTGTCCCAGGGTTCTGTCACCCTCCATGTTTCCATGGAGCTTCCTATGCCTCAACTTCCACCCATCACCCCTTGTGCTGTCATTGGGCATCACCAAGCAGAGCCTGGCTACATCCTCTTGGCACTCACCCTTTACATCTTTATAAACATGAACGAGGTCACCTCTCAGTCTCCTCTTCTCCAAGCTAAAAGGACACAGCTCCCTCAGTCTCTCAGTTTGTTGAGTATAATTAATGTCCTGTTTCTGCCCTTTTCTCAGCCTTTTGGATATATCAAGAGAGATTGCCTTGAAAAATGTTTGCAATGTGCCTAAGCCCTCTCTTTGAAATTATCAGATATCAGCAGGTCTCTCTTGTGCACAGCTCTTCATGACCTTCTAGAGCAAGCCCCTTCCTTGTTTATCCAGGAATGCTGTGGGATTCACCATACATAACTTTAACCATCTAAGTGTTCACCTTTGATCTGAACCTGCCATCCAGTCTTGCCCTCTGGTCAATGGAGAAAGATTCAAATCATCTGATCTTTATAAAGTGTTGTGAACACCCTTCTGGAGATGTTTACTTCATGGATAACTGAGAGACCTGGACAAACCATCTGAAAAACAGAAATTAAGTGAAATGAATCCCTTGATGAGTAAGACTGAAGCAAAAGCTGTCTGAACAGCCCACCATGGAGAAGTGCAGAGGAAATAAATGGTTCTTTTACCACCATAAAAGGGAGAAGCTGTGGCAGGATCATTTGTATTGATTAAAGGCAAATAATTTTCTTGTCTTCTAAGTCACAGAGAGGAAATTCAGAGCCTCCTGAGCTCACCAAACTTTGTCTGGAAAGTCTTTTAACCATGAGAAACTTGGCATATATCACATCATCTTTCAGCATATGAGGACCTGCCCCAACCCAAGGGAGGATTTCAAATACCATGACAGCTTTAACAACTTTGGGATGTTTCCCAGAGTGCCCTTTTTCCCCCCTTAAACTAGAGTTTCAGCTTAGACATCAGTGGAGTTTGTTTCTCCTACTTGGCCCAAACCAGCTTTTAATCTATCAACTTGCAGGGCACTTTATGAAGCTCATCTATGTTCTCAAGGTTTTGCCTGAGGGGCTGGTGATAGGGAACACGTCTAGCTTATCCTGAGAGAGTCTATTTAAAGGCAGACATTAGTCAGCATGTTTGCATTTTGTATTTAAATTATGCAAATGTGTGCAGAGACTGATGGGGGCCTGGCAAAACTAAAACCCAGTAAATAAAAATGAGTGAACCACAGGTGCATGAAGACAAAGAAAAACAAATGGAAATCAGTTTTCATGGGCTTTATACACACACATGAAGAGACAAAACCACAAACCCAACGGTTTGTGGCCAGGCAAAGACCACAAATGAATCTAGACAGGGTGAAGAGAGAGATTTCTTTCCTCATCTGTTTCCTAGTTTACTCATCCCACAGCCTAAGGCACCCAGGAGTACACCAACCACAGGGAACATCCTCCCTCAAGGAAACAGCAAGAGAAGTAAATGGTTTAACTGGTACCTGGGGCTTTTATATGCCTTGCTTCTCAATGGAGGTTTTAAACACAATGTTTAAAACCAGATGAAGAAGCCGTGGTGACACGTGTCATGGACCACAACATGGCATATGCTGCAGTAGCAAGGCAGCAATGGTTGAGTTCAAGTTGCAGAAAAGTTTGGGACACCTCTCCCAGTACTGGCTTTTGGTCTTATCTCACCTGCCTTTGGCCAAATACTGACTAATGTATAAATCCTGGTGCACATGAAGGGAAATGCAATGGTTGGGATGACCCTGATTTCCAAGAGGAGTCATTTGCCTCAAGCTCCTAGCATCAGATGATAATCTTTGAATTGGAGATGATCCAAGTATACTTGAAAGTGCTACTTGGGGCTAAATAAAGGGGTTTGATTATTTCCTCCTCTCTCAAGTGTTAAGTAACTTTCTGACAGAACTAAAGCTACAGCTGGAGATTCTCGTTGGCTTCGAATTTTCACACAGAAGTTTGAAACCATTAAACAGTTGGGGGGTTGCAACTAAAAATTGGAAAACAGAATCTAAGTCAAGAAATTGCACCCTAAATCCATTGTTTTTTATGACAGAGAAAATGAAAAATTTTATTGAAAAAAAAAATCCCAGGAAAAGTGAATTGGATCCTAATTAACCAATTCATTTGACGATTACTAATGCCTCAGAATTTTGCCAAAAAGCTTCCAGTGTCTAATTTCTAGGTATATTTTTGAAGCTCTTTGATAGTCATTATTCATTACTTTCATGTATTTATTGATTTCAGTCAGAAATAAAAATTGAAATAAATGAATAAATAAATAACAACAACAAAAAACACTCAGCAGAACCACCACCACCAACAAAAAACCCCACAAGCACAAAACAAACAAACAAAAAACTACCCCAACATAAACCCCCACATTATCTGGGAGATTCATGTCTTACAAGCAGAACATTGGAGAATTCAAATAAAAGATTTAATGAGTAAATCAGATTTTGCTTTCTAAATTCATGGCAGTTGTGCTAACTGTGTGGGGCCCATCTGAAAACACAACAACATGCAAAAAAGAAATTAACTTATTTAGTGAGATAAGAATGGGGGGAAAAAAGAGATCAGTTCTCAATTTCTCTTGTATTATATCATTTTGCAGTCTATAAATCACACATGAAAGAGCAGATTGAGAAAACTTGGTTAAAATAAAAATAATCAGGCAACGAAGACCAAAGCAAAAATTCTTCCTAAGACCCAGTGTAAACCTACTCTCCCCTCAGCTTAAAACCATTCCTTCTTGTCTTATTGCTAGACATCCTTACGGAAAATGCCTCTTCAGTCCTCCTTCAGGTTCCCTTCAGGTATTGGAAGGCTCCCCAGGAGTCTTCTCTTCTCCAGGATGAACACCCCCAGCTCCCTCAGCCTATCCCCATAGCAGACATGCTCCAGCCCTTGGATCATCTTTGTGGCCCTCCACTGGACTCACTCCAATGTCCTCTTTGTGACAGTCTCACAAGTGTTCATCTACCACAACTTTTAATTGAAGATAATTTTTGCCACTTGAGCTATTTCGTTCGAGTAATTTGAAGGTAACGAGAAAAATTAATCACTAAACATTCCTGAATGAGTTGCTTTCAAATCAAAAGTCATTTTCAGATAAAAATTCTGACAGCAGAAAAATGTTTCCATGATTCCAAATCTTTAAAAAAACTGTGTTAAAATAGAATTATCATTAAATCTTTCTTCAGTGATACAGGATTGGGGTTTTTTTTTAATTATATTAATTTTAATTTCCCTACAAAACCTCATAAAGTTTGCTATCAGTGCTGTTTCTTGTGGAATGGAAGAGTTATTCATAGTTACTATCTTAAAAATGACAGCCAAGGTTTTAAAGTTGCTTTTGTTGCCAGCAGTCAGGGCTTTATAGGAGTCCTACAGATGTGGGAGCTTTTGAAAACAGGAGGTTTGCTTCAGACAGCTACCTAAAACTCAAGATAAATGTTTGTCCAGAGTGGAATCAAGCCATAATTACCTAATACTTTATAAATACTCTGCAACCAACTCTAAAATATATTTTTTCCCCCTCCTTTCAGCAATCTGTCTGCAAACTCCTCACCTTGGTTTGACATCATTGGTCAGAATCAATTTAAAGTCATGTTTTGGAGTGGGGAGGGCAGAAGGGTCAGCAGGAGGTCTTGGAGAGCTGGAAATTCTTGAATATCTAAACCCAGGGTAGATAATTGTAATTGTAGTGAGTCTGATTAAATTGATGACTTTTTTTTTCTTCTCTTGCTAGAATCTCCCTTGCTTTTCATATTCTCTGTGTGATTTTTTTTTCAGTATCCTTGCCTCGAGTCCCAGCTAATATTAAAAGAAAAAAAAAAAGTGAAAACAGAGAAGGAAAATAAGAAATACTTCCTTCAAATCTAACACATTTTTCAGACATAATAAGGTGAGGGGGAAGAAAAGTTTTTCTTACTTTGCCATCAGTCTGCTTTAATATTTTTAAATCTGAAAATGCTTAGGCTTTTTTTTTCTTTTTTTTTTTTTTTGTCAAAACAAAACGTTTTTATTGACTCTTCTTTTTGTTGTGTGGCTTTCCTGGTTCACCCCACGTAAAGAACTCACTGCTGCTCTCTTTCTGGGAGAAGACAAGAACAGGGAGAATGTGTGGGAACAGGAATGTCAGACTATTATATAGACAAGGTATTTTTGCCTGGGGGCAAAATAAAAAAAAAAAAAAAAAAAAAGAAAAGCAGAAAACACTTGAAGAAAAAAAAAAGGAAAAAGAAAAGATAAATGTGACATTTCTAAAAATCTTGAGTGGCAAGGAGAAAATGAAGAAATTATTGTTCCTTGTCTCTCCCAACACAAGGGGGCATCAAATGTGATTGTCAGGTAGCCAGGTCAAAACAAAGAAGAAGATTTATTTCCACAATGCAGTCAGGCTGTGCAACTCTTTGCCACCACGATACAGCAGATGCTAAAAGTGTTTATGGGTTTGAAATCAACTGAACAGGTTGAATTTGGGGGGGAAAAAAATTAGGAAAAAAGCCCTCAAGGACAAGAATACAAAGACTCCATCACTTTGTTGTAACTGGTTCAGGGCAGGGATTTGAGTCTTGGTTGCTTGTGAATAGTTATTGGCATTCCTTGATATTAAAGGGAAGAAGGGGGTGGGGGGTGATCCTTTTCCACCCATAATTTTAAAAAAACTGACAGTGGTTCTTGAATTTCTTTTTGCTTTTATCTTTGATCTTCAGCACAAGCTTTAATCTACACTTTTTACCTTTTGATGTCACTGGTGTAAGGAGAAAAAGGAAAAAAAAAAAAAGAAAAAAAGGCAAGATATTCAATATGTACAAATGGGCATATCTCCTAAAAGGAGATACAGATTGGTTTGTACAATTAAGAATCTAGGTCAAAACACAGAAATAGAGTTGAAAGGGTTGGAATTCAACTCCCTTAATTTTATCTTTTTATGAGAAATTAGATGTCTGCAATAAATGTTTTTAGCTGAAGTAGTTACTGCTTTATAATAGATGACTGCTTTAGAAGAAGATGAATCACAGCCTGGTGCTAGAGATTTCAGGATGTACATTTGGCACATTCCTTTCAAAAGGCCACAAAGTAGGATTTGTAACCTTGAACTTTTATCAAGTGTGTGCCAAATAGCTGTCCAATCTTTCTGTTTCCACTTTTCTCTTTATGCATTTATTCTTCTTTAAGAAAAGCTGCAAAATAATACCCTTTGTCTAACAAAGTTGCCATAATTTATTATCATAGTGCTACAGCATTCATCATTAAAAAAAAAACTATTAAAATATCCACCCATAACAAAAAAAAATGAAAATAATTGTTCTATGGAATGATGTAAAATCCCAATTCTGAGACTCAGAGAGAAGGAAAAAAAACCCCACAAACTGGACTGTAAATTTTGTTTCAGGGTTGAAATTCAGCTGAGTTGAGTCAACAAATTGAGTCTATTTATTGCTTCTTCCAATACACCAAAGCTGCAAAAGAGCTTTTTATGACATGCTTTCATCAAAGCTATGTAGAATGTACTGAAAGCTGTCATGCAACAACCTGGGAGCAAGTAAGAGAAAGAAAACTTTTCTTTCCCCTAAAAAAAAATCTTAAAAATATAACCTGGAAAATCTGCCTGCTTTATTATATCCTACAGTGGTAACAGTCCAACTTCTACTCTTAGGTACTGCACAGACCTCCAGGAATCCTTACATGGCTTGTGAAAAGTAATGGCAAGAAATGGGTGTTTTGTCAACAGGCAAAAGCTTGCATTCAAGTGTAAAATTTATGTCTGCAAGTAGAAAGGCAAATCATCACACCTACCACACCACTGCAGTGCTAGGTCCTGCCTGTGACTTTTGGCTAAACCCTTTGCTGGGTTTTGGAGGAAGTGAAATGTCAGCCTTGGTGACATTTCTTGATTTTACCTTGTGTTTGTGTTGAACCAAAGAGCTGGTAAACACAGATTGATTTGATTCCAGATGGCTCCACTGCTGTAATAAAAACCACAAAGTGTTTGGGACTGCAGTGGATGTTACCTAGGACAATCAGGACATGTTTGTACTGGCATGCTGAGGGGTCTTGTGGCTTCTTCCTTGGACCAGTTGCAATGTTCTGACTACATTCCCAACACTGAACTCTCTTACTCTCCAAAACAGGTGGGCACATCCTAATGCTTGCTGGAAATGATCACTGCTCAAGCTAAGTCCTCAGCATTACCTACAGATTTTCTGGGAGAGAAGCAGATAGACTGAGCCAGAAATACATCAGAGATTTTCTAGTAAAGTGAGGATGCAGACAATCAAATTTCAGTGCTGATGCTACCTGGCATAACTTAATTCACACAAGAAGGATGTTTGCATGATTCAGTGTTCAATGGTGGGATTTCACTGCATGTTTTCAGCTCGATCACATTGAGCCTTCAAGAGGACACTGCATGTGGGAGTGTTTGGTGACATAAAATACCACTAAGTTATCATCATTTGAAAATTACTGTATTGAGATGTCAGGGCTCTTCCTGCATAATTTATATGCAGCTGATGCAAACAGTCACATTAAATTTCCTAAAATCTAAAGGAAGTAAGCAACCACCACCACCAAAATCCTGACACTGCTTTAGTCTGTTGTAAAAGACTCTTGAGTGAAAGAAAGGTTCTCTGCTTTATGGGGCAACTGTTTATAATGCCAACTTGGAGACATATTACAAATTCAGACATTCAGGGGGCTTTTCTAATCCCCAATTGCAGTTTGTCAGTGCTTCAGGAGTATTCCCTTGCTCCAATTGTTCATCCTCAGCAGGAGCTGGATTAGTAACATCAGAGTCTACAGATGCGTATTGTTTCCCATTAGTCTCAGCTTGAGCCTGGTGTTATGTTCTTTTCATCAGGAACCTCCAACTCTAAGTCAGTGAACCAGGACTAATGATCCCAGCCTTCCTGGGAGACATCAGAGTCTGTGTATGTAATGTCCAGAGCTTTCACTTCTGCTGCTCTTACCCATTTAATGTGCTGCTTAAGCCTCAGACCACTTACTCCCATGCATAAACTACAGCCTCCTCTTCATGTTTCCAAGAAAATATACACTTGAATATCATCTTCCCTCCATCCTTTTGAAGTTCTTTTTTACTTGAATCTGGCAGGAAATGGGTAAGAAAAAAAAAATTAAAAAACCCGTCAATTTGCAAACATTTAAATGCTGATGGCCAACTTTTGCAGTATTACTGACAGGCTACTTGCAAGTGAAAATTATTTACAGATCACTATTTGGCAACAATTAAGGAGATAGAATGTCAGCATTCACATAGATGAATAATAACTGAGGAGGATTATTCAGCCAAGTCTACTCAACAGTATCAGGTGGAGAAGTGCTTTGTAAAGGTTACTTCTGTCCTTTCTCTCTCTCTTTTTTTTTTTTTTCTAACCCTGTTGGCCTTTCGTAGATATCAAATTCGTGTTTCCATCTCAACACAGTGAATAAAGAGCTCCCTTTAGAAAGAGCCTTTTTTGATGGAGCCGGGGATATTTCTGTAATGGAACCAGCAACATGAACCTTCTGCTCTGGACTTTAATATGAACATACAAGACTTCCCCTGGCTGCCCTCCTTTTATAACCAGCTGCCTAAAAAAATATTTTTGATGCTTTGTGATACTAGGTGCATTTTTTAATGAAGGTTTAAAGAATTTCCTCCAAAGTTCCTCTGAAACCTGCACGGAATAATATTTCAGTGAAGTCTGTTTCTTGATTTGCCAGTCTGTTTACAAGGCTTGTAAGACAGTGCCAGAGCAGGAGAATTTCACTTTAATTGGCATTGCTCCTAGCTATTTAAGCAATGTGCTGAACTGTCTATCATCAAACCTGTGCAGCCAGAAACAGTCCTTACCACCAAGCTGATATTATCTGAGTCAAATACTCTACTTACAGCATACACAGTTATGTTTGTGCTGTATCAGGGACTTCAGAAATCATTGTCTATAAGTGCCCCAGGGATGTTTCTTATTCTAATTGTTTTGACCTAGTATAGATCATCAATATGCCCAAAACAGCCTTTGAATAGTTAAACTCATTACCTCTGTCATTTATTGCTATTGTTTGTTGTATTGTCATGAGAACTGGACATCTATAATTCTATGATTCTGTAATCATAGGATCATAAACAGGTTTGGGTTGGAAAGGGCCTTAAAGATCATCTAGTTTCAGCCCCACTGTCATGGGAAGGGTCAACTTCCAATAGATCAGGTTGCTCAAATCCCCATACAACCTGACCTTGAACACTTACAGGAACAGGACATCCACAACTTCTTTGGGCAAGCTGTTCCAGTGTCTCACCACACTCACAGTGAAGAGTTTGTTCCTAATATCTAATGTAAACCTTCCATCTTTCGGTTTGAAACCATTGTCCCTCATCCTATCACTATACTCCTTGATTAAAGAGTGGCTTCCCACTTTACTGTTGGCTCTCTTTAAGCACTGGAAAGCTGCTGTAATGTCTCCCCAGAGACTTGAGGTTCAACACACAAACTCTCTCAGCCTCCTCTCCTAGGTGAGATGCTTCAGCCCCTTGATCATCTTTGTGGCCTGCCTCTGAACCTACTCTAACAGGTCTATTGCCTTCTTATGCTGATGGCCCCAAAGCTAGACAGGGTCTCATCAGAGCAGAACAGAGGAGGAGAATCCCCTCCCTCGACTTGCCAGTCACACTTTGTTTGTTGCAGGGTTGGGGGATCATCAAGGGTCATCAAGGTGCTCAGGGGCTGGAGTACCTGCTTGGTGCAGGAAGGCATTGGGACTGTTCAACTCAGAGAAATGTGGGTTTGAGGGAGACCCAAGATCAACTTCTAGTACCACTGGAACAGATTGCCCAGGGAGGTGGTAGCAGCCCCATCCCTGGAGGTTTTTAAGGCCAGGCTGGACATGGCTCTGAGCAATTTGATCTAGTGTGAGGTGTCCCTGCATATGGCAGGGGGGTTGGAAGTGGATGATCCTTGAGGTCCCTTCCAACCCTAACAATTCTGTGATTCTATGATTCTACCTACAAGGTTACCAGTTTGTAGCCAAGCTCTTCTCATTGGTGCATAGTGAAAGGATGAGAGTCAGTGTAACCCAAAACAAGAGAGACTTCAAACAAAGTAACAAAGGAAAATTTCCCCATGAGAGTAAGGTATTAGAGAGTGTACATTCTTCATCCTTGGAGGTTTTTTAAAACACAGCTGCACACAGTAACCTGGTTGGACCCCCAAACTGGCTCTATTTTGAGCAGCTAGTTGAACCTCCTGAAGTCCCTTCCAAGTTGAGTTATCCTATGATCTTGTGATTCTACCCTAGAAGGAGGAAGAGAGCTTAACTTGGGATTTGTAAGCCATTGTTCTGATCTAAAAATCAAGGAACTCACTAGAAATTATTCTTCTTAAATTTCAGTGTGATTTGAATTACACTTTGTGTGCGAATATGTGGATCCTCTTTTGATCTAGTATCTCAAGGTGATGGCACTTCAGATGAAAGGAGTCTGTGCTTGCTGCAAGGATGCAAAATCATGTAGATGATAGGATGAAAAGGTGTTGCCTGTAAAGAGAAAATACTGCTGTATTGATAGGTATCCTAAGAAGCTACTTTAAAAATTATCACTCCCTCTGTTTCTCAAAGCTCTTTGACAGCAAATACAAATTCAAATTATCCTCTCTACCCCTCCCCCCCAAAAAAAATTCATATTTAAACAAATTTTCATTTTCTCTCTAATTACATGGACAGATTTTATATACAGGATGTTAATCTTTGAGACTTCTATCCAGTGCTTCAGAAAAGACTATATTCACCAGGCTCTCAGGCAACTGAAGGTCAGGTCTTTGCTTGAGTCTCACTAGCAAACTAAAGAGTTCAAATGAAGTGTATTTTTTTCTTGACCAGTTTTGTGATTTCATCTGGAAACGTTATCATCACTTACCCACCTTCATTAAATTAACTTCCATTCACAAGAAGTTGTTTCTGTTAGAGAAATGATTTGCTGCAACAACAACAACAACAAAAAAGCTCATTTCCCATTACCTCATGTACCAGTCCAAGCTACCATTCTTTGTATATAGCCAGAGTAAGCTACACATAGTACAAAAGTGTAATAATTTAGGCACTGGATATCCTTCTCATCAAGGAATTATCTTTACCTGTTTTATCTAACCCTAAACCTAATGCCATTTCTTCCAACTTGCAATGTTGATTACGTAGGTCAACCTTTTCTTATTCCTTCATCTCTGAGAGTTTCCCAAACACAACAACATTAGAGGCTTCCTCTCTCTGTCCTTCATAGCATGTTTCTTGGTCAGCATGGACAGGGGCTCAACAGCAAGCCTGAGAGAGCTTTGCTACTAAGACACATAAAATCATAGAATGTTTTGGGTTGGAAGGGACCTTTAAAGGTCATCTAATCCAGCTGCCCTGCAGGGAAGTGGGACATCTTCAACTCAGTCAGGCTTGGTTCATACCTCTGATAGTAAACAAAAAAGACACCAGAGACTATTGCCTCCAATAAATCAAGTAGCATGCTCTGACTATTGTCATTCTATCAAACCCTCTTACTCCCAATGCTGACACCTATGTCTAAACTACTGCTAGGAAATGCACCTGGACATATCCCAAGTCTTACACAGGGCCTAGGAATACTTTCAGAGTGTGGTAGGCATCCTGAATAAAAGCTGTGCTGGCAAGTATGGTGGCAATGCAATAGGACAGATGATCAAGGTTCAGTTTGTGAGTTGAAACATAGCTTTTTTTGCTTAGTATTTAGAGCTTTTCACTAACTCTTTGGCTGCTGGTTATGGGACTTCACCTCTTTGAAGTTTTAAAGAACCTTTGCTCTTAATTCTGGATGGCTGAATCCACTGTTGGTGAAGAAGTGTAACAAATTTGGGTGTATGTATATAAAATCTAGGGATGGCAGTGTGGTTCTACAGCAGGGCATTTTAGACCATAACACATGGTGACTCTCCAAGTTTTTCTGTTTAATTTAGTTGTGTGGGCTTTGCCCAAAAAAAACCAACCAAAAGGCAGTTGGAAATGGTGATGATTAAAGTCAGTGTTGCTAGAATTCACTTACCAAGCCTCAAAAACACTTCTGTCAAGCGGGCCATGGCTTTTTTGCTGAGCTTTTACACCAGATGAAAACCTGAGAAGTTCAATGGCTCTGCACTCAGTTTCTGTGAGCTCCTCTCCAATGCCTTCTTTCTTTGCCACCACATCTGTGCACAGCCCTTTTCCTCTTTAGAAAGCATTATTGATGCAAATGCTAGAGGCTTTTCTGGGCTATTTGGTGTTATGTGAGAAATCACCACTCCTGACCTCACAGAGGGAAGCATCAGTAGTTTAACAGATTGGCAGGGACCGGACAAAGTGCACTAAAACCCTGGAGGATATAAGTGTCTGTTTAGCCAACTTGAAAGCATCTTGACATTCTTTTGACCAATGCCACTATTTATTTTTCTGCAATAGTTCTGTCACAGGGCTAACTGTAGTAGACAGATTTGCTATGAATTTCCCTTGGTAGTTTATCATAGCCAGAGAGAAAGATAATTTCCATACCTTTCCCTTTGTACATGAGCTTGTGTAATATACAATATCCAGCTGATTTTCTGAAAGAAGGGTAAAATACCTCTGCAAGCTGAAACTCTTCTTCATCTGTAGATTTTCCTAACCTCAGCCCTTATTTTGCTAGAGCCTCAATGACACCTCCAACAACTCCAAACCTTTCTGATCTCTCCCTTCAGGAGATAAATGGCTCTCAACCCCCACCTTGCAAACCTCAAGCACTGATGAAAGGAGCAGCTAACAAGAACGCAGTGGGGAGTTATTTGTTAGAGCAATTATTCCCAATAGTTAAAAAGCACTTAGAGTTTCAATGAGTGAGCCTCTGCTTTCATAATTGAATATGTTAGTTCAGGACACTGGCTTGTAATGTAATGACTTTCTTGTTTACTGCTGGTCCTCAAGAGATTGCAAAGTGTCTTACAATAGAAATCAGTATCGTGCCTTTCATTTGATAGAGAATTTATTTCCCAGAAATAATTTGCTCTGTGTCACCTGGTTAGGCCAGAAACAAAATCCAGAAGTCATAGGGAGAAATGCAGTCTGCTTAATTACAGCAGCCTTAGCCCAGGCAGAACTGGTTTTATGCCTAAAAGTCAAGCCTCCTCCATAGTATTTAACCATGGCTTTACCATTTAAGAACACAGAAACAACATTTTTGTCAAAGGACAGCACTCATGTCACACTAAACTCTTAAGAGTAATAGATGTAGCATGTGAAAAAAAAAAAATAACAAAGGTGTCCAGTGGGCCTCAATGTTATTTTCAGTGATCATTTGTTTTTATTGTAATTAAGAGAGAGTTTTAAGGCACAATTAGGTTTCCAATTCCCATTAAAGCTATGAAAGTAAGCAGACTGGATCCCTCTTGGGCTTTTCAAAACCTATCCATTACTTTTAGCATTTTTATTGATCTCTTCTGATTTAACACAGAAGGCTACGACGACTCTGTCACAACATTCTGATGTCTTTCACACATTTTGAAAACATAAAACCACAAAATCCCCAATTTCAACAGCTACTTGTTCTGATATAAGACTAAAGATAAAAAAAAAAAAAAGTCAGGCACATTGAAAAAATGTCCCAGTCTCTCTAAGAGTAGCTACTTCAGTTTTACTTCTAGATAATTACTGACAAATGAGTAGCTCAAAACTTGATCCTTTGAGGTTACCTCTACTGTTTGCCTCTCCAAAGAACTGGAGAGTTCTGGTATTTCACAGGTGCTCTCAATTCACTTGCTGAGCATGTGTGTTTGATTTGCACTAGGGGCATAGAGCAAAGAAGTTTTTTAGTTCCTCAATGGGAGATAAAGAGAGAAATAAAGCAATGTCCTCCTTGAAATCTTTGTTCAACAGTTGTAAAGTCACACCAACATACCATGCTTCAGATATGTATCTGTACATTGAGCATCTCTTTCAGCTTTTTTGAGACTGCCAGACTCCATGCCTGGACTTTTTATCATGATGGATGTCCATGTATCTAATATCTAGTCTTTACCTGTCTGTCTTCATTCTCCTTCTCTCAGATACAATATGTGAGACATAAGGAAACCCAAGCCCACCTGGGTTTATCCCCTCTTTTAGATTTTCCCTGGAATTTTTTTTTTCCTGTTGGAAAACTGGAGTGCAGCTTGACACTTTTCCTCAAAAGAAATGATCTTTGCTTTAGTCTTCCAAGCGCACAATCCCAAAGGAAAGTTGAGAATAACAGATTTATTCACATACTGATGCACAGTCTTCTGTAAAGTTCAGCCATTCCCCAGGATTTGCAGTTCAAAACAAGGTAAGGTATTTGTCAGTGCTTGATCTTTTCAATCAAATGAATTGGAGAAGTCTTTTTCTTTTGTTGTTGTCCTGATCATAGACATATTCTGTGCAGTTTGTACACAGATGCTACCTGATTACAAACATTTGGGATACTCAACTTCTTGGGACAGGCCAGACTTTCAGGGCTACATTCATTTCACCCAGTATTAGTCATCTAAAAGTAAAATTTTATTATTAAGGAGAGGCCACTCAGTCACTCTGAGCTTTCTTAGTTAAAAGGAAGAAACAAAAAGAGGCACTTCTAGAGGGTGACTCATCTGACATGCCTCAAATAGCTTCTACAGGGTCATAAGCATACCCTAGGAGTGCCTCTTTCTCACTGCTGATTGCACAGAGCTTACCTCTCACTGAGTGGATGTCTCTTTATGACAATTTCCACCTCTGTGCCTGTAGAAGTCCTGCTTTATGGATGAACTATCTGGAGTTTTAGCAATGACATTGAAATCTCTTAGTTGGGATCCATCTTCCTAACTCCTTTTTTTTTTTTTTTTGGTTCAGATAGAGGATTTAGGATCTCCTTCTTTAATAGGAAGAAAGAGAAATTTTCAGAAGGCAATTCAATCACCACTTGCCCCAATATTTTCATTTTAGGATTGATCCAAACAAGCTTGGGATTTTTTTCCCCTTATTTTTCTCTGCTGATTAGAGGGAGGGAGGCAGGTGCTACACTCGACACAAAGCCTAACAACAAGCTGCTGATGGACAGGGATCAGGATATATTTCTTGAGACAGTCCCTTCCTAAAGCACTCCTCTAAAAACAGGAGGAATGAACCCCAGGTTGAAGATGCCTGTTCTCTTCCTTCACCATGGAGACAATCTTCAGTAGACTCCTGTGCTATGATGTATTGCATAAACAAGGCAAGGGCACAGGTTTTGTATCTGATCTTCCTCATCATGCAGCTGAGGCACAGGCCAGGGTTAGCACAGAGTGGGGACCATTCCCAAAAGCAAGGCTGGAGGCAGCTGACCTATTTTGGAGGTGGAGAATTTGGTTCTATGCTGGGATGTGAGCCAAGGCTTCCCAGCAGGACCCAGGAGACCAGTCCCTAGCCCACTTTATTTGCTGTTATAACAATAACCTTGCAGACCACATGGCCAGAGGAGTACCACCTGAAGACACCCATTCTATTATTCATTGTGCAGACCTAGAGGAAGGGCTGCTCCTAGCACAAAGAAAGAAATACCACAGGCCTGAATCACAGGTAAGGTATAAAGGTACTGCCATTAAATTTATTGTAGTTCCTTCAGTGCTTTAGTGAGTGGGAAAGGGAGAAGCAGCAAGATGGGGCAGGGAGCCAGCTTTGTTTTAGAACACTGTTGGGTGTCCTTCTCCTCCTCACTGTCCACCTGTGAGTGCAGTAGCATTAGCAGAAGAACCACTTTCCTACCTGGCACATACATTAGTGTCCCCACTTGGGTGTCTGTGCTCAGCTGCTAAAGAAACCAAGCAAAGGCATAGGCTTTTGAGCCATTACACTACCTGGAAGTTTAATGAAGCTAGGTTAGCTGAAGAAGAAAGAAAGTTATGTTCAGTGTAGAAATACTATGTTTTGAAAACATTTGGCTGGCAAATTTTCAGCTTTTATTTTCTCTATTCCTTCCCTGCTCTGTTTCATTTTTTTGCAACTCAAAAAGGAAGCCTGAGGAAGAGAAGATGAAGAAACCTGGGATATGAAACCTAAAAGAGCAACCTAAAATAAAAAATAAAACAAAACCAAACAAACATGTTTGCTTTTCTGAGAAGAGACATCTTTCCTAGGAGAAGGAAACTAATTTATGAAATCATGATATTACAAAGAAAAAAAAAGAAAAGCCAAACCACACACACACACATAAAAAAAAAAGGTTTGGCTTTGGTTTTGCCACCCTCATTGTGCACTTGTTAAACATAAGAAACCTGACTGGTGAGATGTAAAGCAGAGATCAGAGATGGAGGCAAAGTTTGCACCCTAAGGTTTGTAATCAGAGTAAAAATCGGTTTCTGTGTAATCTACAATTATGAACTGGTTATTATCAGCCAAGGAAAATGAAGAAGTGTAGATCAGAGATATTTATTTAAAGGCATAGAGTCAACTAGTGTCAGTCCCCCTTTCTGTAAAGAGCTCAGGCACATAGGTAAATGTCTGTGACACACTGAGAGATAAGCATCTTACAAGGCAGCTGGGGAGGGACTTTTTAGGGTGTCAGATAATGATAGGACTGGGGGGAAAGGAACAAAAATAGAAATAGGTAGATTCAGATTGGATGTTAGGAAGAAATTCTTCCCCATGAGGGTGGTGAGACACTGGAACAGGTTGCCCAGGGAGGTGGTGGAAGCCTCATGCCTGCAGGTTTTTGCAGCCAGGCTGGATGTGGCTCTGAGGAATCTGATGTAGTGTGAGGTGTCCCTTTCTTCTCCTATGAAGAAAGACTGAGAGAATTTGAGTCATTTTGAGGTGTTTAAGGCCAAGCTGGATGAGGCTCTGGCCAGCTTGATGTAGTGAGAGGTGTCCCTGCCCATGACAGGGGGCTTGGAACTGGATGATCCTTGAAGTCCCTTCCAACCCTGACATTCTATGATTCCATGATTCTATATCATGCATTCATGCATGAGACATTTTCTCTTCTTGTCTGGGCCAGCTCTTGAGCTCAAATCCAGCACTTCTGGGTCCCCAGTTTCTGCTTTCAATGTCTGTATATGTTCCTGCCTTCCTCCTATCTTTTTCTCAGCCTTTGTACTAGCAAAGAAGCATAACAAGTGCAGGGGGAAGATGATGATGCTTCGTGTGAGCACACTTCTGGACATCACATGAAGTTCAGTTTGGCATCCCCAGGCTCTGCACCTGCAGAGTCTGAGCTCACTTTTCACAGCAAAGATAGTTTCTTAATATTTGGACAGTGTCTAGAAGAGTCTATCCCAATTACAATGTGGAAACAAGCAACTTATAATAAAATATATTACTTTCTAGCTTAACACTAGAAAGAAAACGAGCTGACCAGTGAAGGAGCTACCTTGAAGTTTCCTAGACAAAAAAAATCTAAACTTTGGTCCACATACAATGATGTAATTGGCTTTGACTGATCAAATACTGCAGTGGTATTCAGATATATATAGATAGATATAGATATAGATATAGATATAGATATATATTATTTGAATTATTCACTGTTCCCTAGCTCCATACCTGGCAAGAGCATGGAAATTAGTCATAGAATCATAGAATTGTTTAGGTTGGGAAAGATCTCTAAGGTCACAAAGTACAACCATTAAACTAACATTGCCAAGTCCATCACTAAGCCATGTCACTAAGTGACACTTCGAGACAGCTTTTAAATACCTCGAGGGATGGTGACTCTACCACTTCCCTCAGCAGCCTGTTCCAGGTCTTGACAACCGTTTTGGGGAAGACAATTTTCCCTAATGTCCAATTTAAAGCTTCTCTGGCATCACTTGAGGCCAATTTCTTCTTGTCCTAATACTTCTTGTTTGCAAACACACTGTGACCTCCTTGCAAGGAGTTGTAGGCAGTGAGATCTTTCCTTAGCCTCTCTTTTTCTAGACTAAACTGCAGTTCCCTCAGCCACTCCTCATAAGACCTGTGCTCCCAGCCCTTCACCAGCTGGGCTGCCCTTCTCTGGACACTCTCCAGTACCTCAATGCCCTTGTGGTGAGAAAACCAAAACTGAACTCAAGGTGCAGCCTCACTCACCTGTGTCAAATACAGGAATATGATCACTTTCCTGATCCTGCTGGTCACACTATTCCTGATACAGAGCAGGATACTGTTGGCTTTCTTGGACAGCTGAGCACACTCCTAGCTCATATTCAGGTGGCCTGTCCATCAACACTCCCAGGTCCTTCTCTGCCAGGTAACATTTTAGCAACTCTTTCCCAACCTTGTAGAATTACATGGGGTTGTTGTGACCCTTGGTTTTGTTAAACTTCAAACAACTGACCTCATCCTTGGCCAGGCCAGTCTTCCTCCTCACTAGATCATCTTTCCACATATGAGGATGGCCTGAATCTCTGACTCTCCTTCTTGAAGAATTCCTGCCCTTCCTGGACTCCTTTGTCCTTCAGGATGGCCCCAAGGGACTCTGTCAATTGGGCTCCTAAACAGGTCAGAATCCACCCTCCAGAAGTCCAAGGTGCTGTCTCTGCTGACCCCACTTCTTACTTCCCCTGGAATCAAAAGCTCTACCATTTCATGACTGATGTGTCTTCTCTGATACTAAAGAGCAGGTCCAGCAGAGAGCCTTCCCTTGTTGTGTAGCTCAGGATGTTATCTTCCACACACTCCAGGACTGTTTCTTCTCTCTCTGTTGTTTCCAGCAGACGTGGTATGTTGAAGTACCCCACAAGAACAAGGGCTAGTGATCATGAGACTTTTTCCAACTGCTTCTAGAATATTTATATACAGGATATAGTCTGTTCCTTTTGAAGGAAAGCTAAATTTATTGGAGTTGCTCTTAATAATAATCTCTGTGTTCTTAAAACAGATGAAACACAGACTCAAAACAGCTCCTGTCAGGTCTTTACAGTCATTTTTGATGCTTCTTTTACACCCTTAGTTAAAAGCCCACAGAGGGGACTTTTCTTCATGTTAAGAGAAATCACCTCACTACCATCACTCTTTTTTTCTCATGATACTAAATGTTCAGTCAACCTGTGCAGTATTTTACAGCAATCCCCCCTCCCTTAACATCCCAAACCAAGACCCATCCCTTGCAAAAAAAAAAAAAGAAAAAAAGAAAAAAAAACCCAAAAAACCCCCAAACACCCAAAAAACTAAAACAACCACCCAAAAAACCAAACAACCACCCAAAAAACCAAACAACCACCCAAAAAACCAAACCAACCACCCAAAAAACCAACCACCCAAAAAACCAAAACAACCACCCAAAAACCCAAACAACCACCCAAAAACCCAAACCAAACCCCCCAAAAAACCCCCAACCACCCAAAAACCCCAAAACAACCACCCAAAAAACCAACCAACCCTCAGACCCAATAGTAATATTAGCAATCTTCATCATCATTAAACAAACCCCAAACCAAACAAACCAGCGCCAAGCTGACAAACACCAGACAAAACCTCACCTCTTGTGGTTATCCTGCCCAACATATGCAAGGAATTCTCAGAGAGGTTTTTTGGAAAACCAGTGACAAGATAGGTACTGTAGGCTAGCCCCGGGCAGTCAGCAGTGGCAGAACGCTTCACACAGCCTCGTGTGTAAAGTTTCTGAACTGACACAAAGCTTAATGGAAGTGAACCCTGACAACTGCGGCCAACCGACTGTAAGTGACATTCTGGGTGCCTTGCCACTATGCATCCATCCTTCTGTCCCTGCTCCCCCCTCCTTTCCCTTTCTGCCTCTCCCCCTTGAAGGTATAATGCCTCCTGTGGGAAGCCTTGATGCTAAAATGCCAGCGTGCTCGTTGTCAGGTGATTTGCCAGCTACCATCTCCTGTGTAATCAGTGCAGAGTCCTTAGGCTGGGAGAGCTCTGTGGACTTGCTTTGGGAAGGCAGCAGATGAGCAGAGTGATGTTCTGGCAAAAAGTAGTCTGTGTCTGAAAGCACTGCCTGTTTATTCTGAAATTAATGAATTTAGAGAAGGCTTTTTAGGGGGAAAAAAGCAAACACCACACTTATCTGAAGTGCTGAGAGCATCCAATAAGCCCCCCTCAAAACAAATGGATTTGAATTTTATGCTTAAATCTTCATTTTCCTATCTGGGAGCTACCAAGAACTATCTCAGTGAATCTATAAACAGCTTTGTGCATCGTATTTTTGAGCAGGCTGATGACTGCCTTTGAAGGCAGTGAAAGGAACCTATTTGTACACAGCACAGTATGGATCTCTCCACGGTGCTGATGCCTTGTATCATATTGATCACTTCTCCTCGGAGGGTTTTAATGAACTTTGCAAACCCTGGCAAGAGAAGGAGATGTGTAGCAGAAATCTCCTGCTAGGTTTTGGTGTGAAAGCAAAGTTCTGACATCAAAAATGCACAATCTACCTGGATAAGATAGGCAGAGTAAACAGAAAAAAGAAGGCTGCTATCAGGGAGGTGGTGGAATTAAGCAGAACTCAGGTCTCCTGAGTGAGGAAGCTCTTAGAGCCACTGCTACCTGTTTGAATTTGGAGGCATAGCCTTGATTAGGCAAAAAGCAGCATGCAGAGATTCTTGCTTCAGGTAAATCAGCAAAGTCTTAGTTTGTGTTCTTAATGATGTTCTTGCAGCATGCATCCTTCCTTTCAACAGAAATAAATCTGTTGTTACTCCCAGTCATTTGTGCTGTTGTTCCTCTTTTGGCTGGCCAAGAAGAAAGGGCTGGAAGGAGAATTTGGCATCTGGAGGGCAACAGTTAAGTAGCTAATACTTAGGATTAAGAAAACTCTTTCAAGGGCTTGCCTTCAGAGAAGAGGCCATATTTATATTCCTATTTAATTGAGAATTTTAGAGCTTCCTTTGACAAACAGGTCAGTTTAATGAGTCAAGAATTGTCATGCATCTCATGAACTCATACTGCAATTTGGAGGTGTGCAAGCTCAGGAGAGGAAGATGACCCAGTAGGAATGAAGAAAAAACAAAGAGGAAAGATTGTTGGAACGCTTGGAAATGTGCTGCTTATGCTTGCTTGCTTGCTTGCAGTTTTACTTCTGCAGGAAAACAAAGCAAAGCAAACCAAACCCAACCAAAACAACACAACACAAAACATCAAACCCAACCAAAACAAAACAACACAACACAAAACAAAATATCAAACCCACCAAACAAAACAACAACAGTGAAGGAAATACCAGAAACTGCACATCAGCACTTGAATACTTTTCTTGTTTATGGTTTAGAGGTAATAGCTACTTTGTAGCATAACACTGTCTTTGGTTTAAAAACATGCTCTCTGTCAGAGAATTATTTTAAAGCAGAAGCTCTTATACCCACTAAGTGCATAATTTTAGATACCTCAGACACTGCTGGGTTTCATTTTGATGTGCAGAGAAAAGTTATTTCCTTCCTTCACAAAAAAAAAAGGATGCTGAGTGGCAAACATGAAAACTCTGCAAGTGACTCTGTGTGTAAAATTATTTGTTCTCTAAAGCTTTGGAGATGCAGATTAAGTGTTTTACCCAAGGTCACAAAAAGAATTGGTAGCAGAGAAGGAAATTCAGCTGGAGTCTGCTGAGTCCCATCCAAGTGGCCAAACACCAAGCCCACCTTTTCTAATTGGTGTTTGATCTGCTGTCTGAGACTTAAAATGTTTTGAGGTGATAGCAACTGACCCCAAAACCCAAAGTTTTCTATGAAAATATTTTCCAGTCTAAACAGTTATGTTAAATGAACCATTAAAAATTAAGCATTGAAATGAACTGACCTGAACAACAAACTAAAACATGCCTGAGGCATCAAACAGGTTCCTATTTTTTTTTCCTTTTATTTATGATGAGTGATGTGACAAAAGAATTCACTAAATTCTGAATACTGAATAAATTAGTCATAGCTCAAATGCCACTTTAATATTTTTTGTTTGGTTTTGTTTTGTTTTGTTTTGTTTTTTTCCTAAGGAACAACTGCCACAGAAGCTTTTCCTCATTTTTGCGCCTTTAGCTTACCTGCTCTGTAAAAATGTCTCAAAAACTGGAGAAAACTGGAAGACAATGAAATATAAAGAGTCCAAATGCGAAATCCACCACACCAGCTGGTCATCTAGGATACAACTGGGTTAAAAGATGAGCTCAAATGCTGGGAATTATATCTTCTACCTCCCATGTAAGTGTTACTGGATCTTAGATGAGCCTCAATCCAGAAGCCAGCCACCCACTTTTGGAAGGTAGGAATGCTGAAGAGCATGAAGACAAACTGTGACAGTTGGATTTGGGATGTTAGGAAGAAATTCTTCACCATGAGAGTGGTGAGACACTGGAACAGGTTGTCCAGGGAGGTGGTAGAAGCCTCATCCCTGGTGGTTTTTAAGGCCAGGCTGGATGTGGCTGTGAGCAACCTGATGTAGTGTGAGGTGTCCCTGCCCATGGCAGCGGGGGTGGAACTGGATGATCCTTGAGGTCCCTTCCAACCCTAATAATTCTATGATTCTGTGATTCTATGTTACTTATTGCTACAGTACTGCTGAACAGTGTCTTAATCACACTTCTTGTCTTTATGTAGCATGGTATATACCAGAGTATGGTATGCAGGTCCTTGGAGTTTTGATAGATTTTGTTTCTGTGATGAAACATCTAGGAGTCACTTTCTCCTGTGATAAATTTCACCTTTTTTTCCCCTTCACTTTGTAGTTAAGCAAAACCAAAGAAGAAGATACTCAGAAGAAGTGTTCAGGTTTCTACATATACTCCCTATCTCTTCTGTTGATGATCCTGTCAGTGGAGAGACTAGGATGAAGTCTGTGAGTTAGGAGTTGCAGGGAGAGAAAGGCAGCTGGAAGGCTAGAGCAAACACAGGCAGAAAAGAGGAAAATTGGAGGAGAAAGAATGAGAAAACAGGAAAAAACAAATACTAAGATGTGAGCAGAGTTTCCCTTCAAGGTACAGACTTTCCCAGTGGTTATAGCAGATGAAGTACAGGTGCTGAAGTATTTTAACTCCTTTTAAAGGCTATGTCCATTTATGCCCTTCCTAACTACTCCAGACACGAATTTGCTGTGGTCTTTGCTAACTGCTGTGGAAGCAGCCACCCAATGACCCTCTACTTTGTTAAGTACTTGCAACTTTGGAACTTCTCATGGGTCTACAGAAAACAGCTGTGGATGAAAGCAAAGAAGATGTCCAAAGCCTACATAGTATCACACAATGGTTTAGGTTGGAAGGGACCTCCAAAGGTCATGTAGTCCACCCCCCCTTTCAGTGAGCAGGGACACTTTCCACTAAATCAGATTGCTCAGAGACTTGTCAAGCCTGATCTTGAATATCTCCAGGCATGGGGCCCCAGGTACCTTTCTGTGCAACCTGTTCCAGTGTCCCATCACCCTGCTGATATTGGTTTTATCTAACTACTGAAGTGAAGAAAGCTTTAAAATGTTGCATCCTCACCTTTTATTTAATTACTTTAAAACTTAACAACAAAAGAAAGTGACTCATCACAAGAACTTCTCTGTTGTAGAAAGATGAGTCACGGCTCTGGGAGGGATTCAAACTTCTTTCTGTTCTGACCATCAGTTGGGGTTTTGTAAAGTGGGAAGAGGATGAAAGGAGAAAGATGCTCCATAGGGATCTCTTTGGTGGGGTAAAAAACCTTAATGGAGAGGAGAATTCTATTTTTTAAAATTTTTATCATAATTTTCAGGTTTTAATGAAATATTGCAGTGAAGCTTCTTGTTTTGTTTCCCATCATTGTAGAAGATCATACCTGCTCTTTCTTCACTCCTTTTCTTCCACAACCTTGCCAAAACAGAGCTTATTTCCAGGACTTTCCTTAGTTAGAATCACCAGTTTTATAAAGTAATTTGCATTGTGAATTCTCCATTCCTGGAGATGCTTGAAAGGCAACTGCACATGTTCCTGTGCAACTAGCTTCAGGTGGACCTTCTTGACCAAGAGGGTTGGATAAGGTGAGCTCCAGAGGTCCCTTTCAACCTCAGCCATCCTCAGATTCCAGCACAATGTGCTTGCCAGCTTCAGATGGCAGCATTCATATGAAATCTTCCCTTTCCCACCTATCTCTTGGATTAGGCTGCAGAAATGATTTTCTGGAGAAGGAAAGATGTTCTCTGGCATGTGACAGGTTATAAATGATCCCATCTTGTTTAGACTTACCCTACTGTGAGCTGAAAATACCTTACTTAGGGAACTGTGCTGCCAGCTCCTTCCTCGTGCTGCACAAAGGCAAAGGCAGCAGCAGGCATGGTGGGGAAGGTTTAGCAGGTTACAATTTGTGACAGCTGCCCCCACTCCAGGGGGGCAAAATAGCCTCAAAGAGAGCAAGCAATGTTTGAGGTCTCCTTCCAAAAGCTGCAAATGCTCACTACCCTCACTCCAGCCACCTCCCACCAAACAAGCTGAGGCTCTTGAAAGAGAAATTTGAAATCTTGGCAACCTTCCGTGGAGGAAAATCATCTTTAAGGAGACTCAAAACTGCCCTTGGGCAAATCCTCTTTTCATAGTCAAAATAATAATAATTAATGAAATTCCACAGTATTCAGAAAAAAGCCAAAGCTTTTAGAAAATCTCCAGGCTGCCATTTCCAATTACAAAATTGCCACATCTAGTAACATCACCCTGATAAAGTGGAAGGCTGATCTGTACAGGCAAGTGAGGATGAATCTGAAGTTGAGATAGTATCAGCACCTCTCCCTTAAGATATAAAATAAACTGCATCATTTTATTAAATTAACATATTAATATAAGACCTAACATCCCTGCCACTTCACCCAAATGATGTCTGGGAACTCAGTGTTTGACTATTTGATTCACAGAATCACAGAATGTTAGGGGCTGGAAGGGACCTTGAAAGATCATCCAGTCCAACCCCCCTGCCAGAGCAGGATCACCTAGACCAGGTCACACAGGAATGCAACCAGGTGGGTTTGGGATATCTCCAGAGATGGAGACTCCACACCCACCCTGGGCAGCCTGTTCCAGTGTTCCATCACTCACCACCATTTCAGGACATCCTCTGTTCTGTCCTTGTGCTTTAAAAGGTGAGCCTTTCCCACTGGGATGGCAAAAGTTGTCCCATATGAAACTAACAGCATTTGATTTTTCTACCTAACTAAATTGCCCCAGAAAGATCACTGCTTGTAATCATCTTGGGTTTAATCAATGCAGAGAGAGGTATTTCCTGAGGAGAAATACCCTTGCCAGTGTGAGAGTGGGCTGAATTGCCAGATGCAAGACAGAGAGTCTCTTAGGATCAGCTCCAGAGGGAATTTACTCAGAAGTCAATGAGAGGAAACATGTTGCTTTCAGATACTTAAACTGAGCTGAGACTAATCACAGAATCTTAAGGGCTGGAAGGGACCACAAAAGACCTCCTAGTCCAATGCCCCTGTCAGAGCAGGATCACCTGTATCAGATCACACAGGAGGGTGAATACATTTCAGCAGTCAATAAAAATGCAGATGGATAGAACAGACAAACCTATCACTGACTCAACAGTCCAATTTGAATCATTGCACATGATCAATTAGATCCTTTAAACCATTGGTTCTCCACAAATTGCAGTAGCTCAAGGAGATCTCTCCTGGTTTTCATCTGTTATCATTTTCAGACAGGTTTTCAGTGTTGCAGTAGATTAAAAGGGCTGTTAGAAGTTACCTTATGGACATTTGAAGGTGTTTAAGAGCAATAGTGTGCATTCTGGTGCTTGTTTCTATAGCACCCAACATTATCTAACATAAAATGATCACTCCTAATAAAGAACTTTGTTGTAAACACATCCTGGTTGTGAACATTTCCTTTTCTTCCTTTAAAAAAAAAAAAAAAAAAAAAATCTGAGGTTTTTCTTCTTTGAGAAAGGAGCTGAAATCCTGGAGAGCAGAATAAAATGTTTATTAGCAGTTCTGCCCTTTTGTCTCTTTTCTAATCAAAAGAAGTAACACTCCATCATACCCCTGTACCCCAGGTACTATTTTTGCCTAATTGGAGAGGAAAACAGAGATGATCCATTTCTCAAATACTTTTAAAAGCAGTGGACGGTCTCTACCTATTGTAATATGGAATTTAAACCTGTCCTTGTGTCCCAAAGTTACAATCTATCACCCTTAGCCTTGTAGAAACCTTCCTGTAGAGGGATGGTTTATAAATCATTCAGGAGCAGATGATGTTACAGCTAAAGCAGTGGGAGTTTTGAAATACCTACATCAGATTAGGCTTGTGTTTATTTCAAACAACCTCTGATCCACTTTGGATTTTTGGCAGGCACAACATGAGCCCAACATGAACTACTCAAAATCAAAGCCCTTTTTGAAAGTTAAACTTGGAGCATTTCCAATCTCAATTATAAAACATTTGATGTCTCTTGGATTTCTAACTCTTAATTTTTTTTCCTTCTCATTTACCCTGCCCAGACTTGTCCCTAACAAAGGTCCTACTAGGAACTAATGAAATTGCAAATAATAAAATGGTTTGGGTTGGAAGGGACCTTAAAGATCACCCAATTCCAACCTTCCTACTCAACTAGGTTACTCAAATTCCCATCCAGCCTGGCCTTAAACACTTCCAGGGCTGGAGCACCCAAAGCTTCTCTGTGCAATCTGTTTCAGTGTCTCATCATCCTCACAGTGAAGAAATTCTTCCTTATACATAATGTAAATCTAACCTCTTCCAGTTTAAAACCATTGCCCCTCATCCTATCATTACACTCCCTGCCCATCTTTCCTGTAGGCCTTCTATGTACTGGAAAGCTGCTATAAGGTCTCCTCAGAGTCTTTTCTTCTCCAGGCTAAGCAACCTGAACACCACACTGCAGGTGGGGGTCTCACCAGAGCAGAGAAGAGAGGCAGAATCCCCTCCCTTTGACCTTCTAGCCACACTTCTCTTGATGAAGCTCAGGATACATTTGGCTTTCTGGGCTGCAAATGTGTATTTCCAGGTCATGTTGAGCTTCTTGTCAACCAGCACACCTAAGTTCTTCTTCAATGTGCTTTTTTTTTTTTCTTTTCTCTGTGATAATTGTTTTAATAAAAAATCACAAATTAAAAATGATCCACTGCCAGCCATTTAGCCAAAATTAACTTTTCATGTGTGTTGAATAGTTTATCTGAGATATAAATGGCAACAGAAAATACAGAAATCAGGCAGCACTGGAAAACATGAGAGCTAGTCAGTGAAAGTTTTGATGTTTTCCCTCCCTCATCACTCCAAGATTATGATAAACAAATTATTTATGACGAACTCTGCTGCAGACATGGGGGCTAAGACAAATCCTCTGGCAAAAGAGTTGTCCTTGAATGTTCGATAAACCCTGGTACACACCACTCTAAGTGTCAGTGGAAGATGCATGAATGTAATCAGGTTTGCATGCAACCACACTTACAAACAGGAGTAGAGTTTTCCTACTGTGGTAAGTCAAATTTACTACAGAATCAGGTTTGTTGCTGGTTTTGGGTCTCTGCTAATATGATCTGCCAGTGGGTTTGGAACCTTTCACACCAAGACAAGACTTCATGCCAACTGCCTTTCCCTCTCAGTCTACCAAGGGTTAAAGAAGAGGCCCCCCATAGGTAATAATGAACCAAACTGGGAGGCTCTGAGCAATTCATGGTTCTTGACACTTGAAATCTCATAATGTTGATGTAAATGATATAATGGATTCAGGAGTGTGAGATCTCCTGCAGGTGAAAAATACAGCCACAGACTTCAGGGCAGGACTGTGGCAAGCCTGGTATTAAACCTTTCTCTATAATCATACCAAATAACGCTTCATAGTGCTTAAATGTACATTCTATGTACATTTATGCAACTTTGGCACTTCTTGCTTGAAATAGAAAATTTATTTCCAAAGGCATGAATCCCTGAGCTACTAAGAAACCTCAGGTTATGAAAAACACTGTAAGAGGATGGAGGAAGCTGGACCACAGGGGACATGTCCCTTCAGAAGCATTGGTGGGGAATCTAAACACCAAGTTGTTTGCAGGATTCCTCTCACACACTGCTATGACTACTCAACTCATCATTTAGGCTGCACCTCAGAGGATGTGGATGAAAAACAAACAAACAAACAAATCCCCCCCAAAATTAGAAGAAGGCATGTATCAGTAAGTGGTTAAATTGTTAGCTGGTTCCAAACTTACTCATGGCAAATATGCTAGCAATAGTTTTAACATGGAAAATCTGAAAATTATTAGAGCTCTTCTTTGCAATGGAAGTGAGTGACACAAGAGTGACTGCTGGATGCAGTTATGTTCAGCTATGTTCTAGCCTGCAGGCTGTGCTCCAGCACTACCAGCTTCTGAGGCAGCATGTCCTACTCAGTGAGACATCAGTAAGGAAGAAGTAACCCAAGACTTCATTTGTCACTTATTAAGGCCATTTCACAGAATCACAGAATGTTAGGGGCTGGAAGGGACCTCGAGAGATCATCCAGTCCAACCCCCCTGCCAAAGCAGGATCACCTAGAACGGGTCACACAGGAACTCATCCAGGTGGGTCTTGAATCTCTCCAGAGAGAAAAACTCCACAACCCCCCTGGGCAGCCTGTTCCAGTGTTCTGTCACCCTCACAGTGAAATAATTCTTCCTCCTGTTTCCATGGAACTTCCTATGCCTCAACTTCCACCATTGCCCCTTGTGCTGGCATTGGGCATCACCCAGCAGAGCCTGGCTCCAGTCTCTGGGCACTCACCCTGCACATCTTTATAAACATGAATGAGTGACCTCAAGCTGAAGAGCCTCAGCTCCCTCAGTCTCTCCTCATAAGGAAGATGTTCCTCTCCCTTCATCATTTTTGTGGCTCTGTGCTGGACCCTCTCAGGCAGTTCCCTGAGGTCCTTCTTGA
>VXBD01013792.1:174293-187497 GCA_013399975.1 Indicator maculatus
CCCCACACACCCCGATCTAAATCATCCACCAGCCTCTGCTCCTCAGAGTCATTTGCAAGGCAGAGAGGGAGGGAGGGCGGGCGAGGGAGCAGGGCGAGTGCGTGTGTGCCTTGATGTGTGGGGACTAAGTGCCTATGCAGTGGCAGGAGTCGCTGCCGAGCGCTGCTCGCCCATTAACCCTCCGGAGCAGACCTCGGGCTGACCTTTGGAGAGAAGAAGGGAACGTGGGGGGACACAAGCAGAATGACAATGAGGAGGCTGGGGCGCTAAGCGTGGCTCCCTGTGCGGCCACCTCCGCTCTCTGCGGCCACCGACCTGGTGCTGAGGCTGTTGGCACCTTGCATTTGGTGGTGATAAGTGAGGAGAAGAGAAGGAAAACAGGACGGGAGAGCAGAGAGCCAGTGACTGCACAGTGGGCTGTGGTTTGTGAACAATGGAAGGTGGTGACATTTTCCCCCAAATCTCTGCTGCTAGAAATTGCCTCTTGCTAGATGTTTGTAGAAAGAAATCACCCTGCAAACGTTCTGCCTGAAAGAACAGTGGCTGGGCTTAATGGTTTTGTTTTAATGGCCTCAAGTTGCACCNGGCAGCTGACAGTGAATGGTGTCAGCTGCAGAGGCAGCAGAAAAAGCCGACATCTTAATAAAACAGCCTCGGGCAAAATCCCATTAAAGCCTTCAGAAGCTTGTTTCCCTGCAGTTGAGCAGGTAGGCGTCGTGCACTGCGTGGCAGCCCTGANGTTCTGCCTGAAAGAACAGTGGCTGGACTTAATGGTTTTGTTTTAATGGCCTCAAGTTGCACCGGGGTAGGTTTAGGCTGGATATTAGGAATTTTTTTTTTTTTTACAGAAAAAGTGATCAGGCATTGGAACAGTTTGCCCAGCAAGGTGGTGGAGTCATCATCCCTGGAGGTGTTCAAGAAACGTGTGGACATAGCACTTCAGGACACGGTTTAATGGCAGTGCTGCTGTTAGGTCAATGGTTGGACTCAATAATCTTAGAGTTCTTTTCCAACCAAAGCAATTGTATGATTTTTTTGATGGGAGTTCTGTGCACTGTGGCACTGAGAACCAGGACACCATGATGTCAGGGGCTGTATACGTACATAGAGCTAGGGCGATGGTCCACGTTCTTCAGCAATCATGGCTCCAAGATGCAATTACAATTATTTTAGCCCTTTTGCAGCCTGGAGATGTCCCCTCAGGCCACACACATCTCTCTCGTTCTTGATGATGCTTCTTTTTTTTTTTTTTTTTTTTTTTACAGGAGTTGTGGGTGCAAGGACTTCTGGAGCATTTCTGGAGACTGTCTATAGACATGAGCTTACATTGCAGAGATCTACTGGATACTGATAGTGCACTGTACAGGGAGGAGCAGCTCTGCCTGACTCACACCATCATGTAGCTGATCTGACTCTCTAATGAAGCCTGGCAGGCTCCTAAACATAGATGATGCACTTTGTACATTTGAAAGACCATTTAGGTCTCTTAAGAGAATACAGTCTGCTTCGGCTCATGATCTCTGTACCTCTGCATTTTATATTTAATGTTTGATGGGTGACTGGCTAGGGGGAAAAAAATACTTTTTTATTTTAAATCTATTTTACCTGTTCTTTCAAATCTGTTTGGGCTCATGAATGACCCTGTAGTGAAAGAGCATCCACAGTGCATCTGGAACTTGGTGCAGTAGCTTTTGTTCATCTATCAATCATTCCTGTTGAGAGCAAGGAAACAAGAAGTCTGCCTGGCTCTTAGTTTAGCCAAAAAATTACAGCTAAAGTGGTGCACATTCCACCTTCATTTCTCCATCTGTAAAGCAACAAGAGTAAGAGCCAAGCTTTTGCTTTATCCAAGGACTTCTTCCATAAGCTGCAGTATTCAGGCAAGTAGAATATTCAGGCAAGAAGAAGGAATAATCACATCTCTGATTGTAAGAAGGCTCATTCCATTATGGATAACTTACTCTGGGTTTGCCAGCATCACAGACCAAGTTTGAGTTAGCAGTAACTGCACCTTTCCCTCGAGCTCATCTAGAAAAATCTCAGATCATTCCTGCACTCTGAATCCCTACTTCTGTTTTTATCCCCTGTTCTTTTCTATCTTTACTCACTTTTTATTAATTCCTCATTTTTCCTATATCCTTCCCTTCCTCACTTCTTATTTCAAACTCTGCTTTCTGCTCTGGAAAGTCCCAAAGCATTTTCCAGCCTGCATTTTTAAAGTTTGATTCCCCCACAAGTGTGCATCTACTGGCAGAAGTTGAACAAATGGGATTATTCCCTCACCACTGAAATGCAGCCACTTCTAAGGTAGAACACTGCAGCCACTCTATCTTCAGCTTGTGCCTTGCGTCTCTGGAGAGGGAATGAAGAATAACCTTTTCACCTGAAAGTACCTTTTTAGGTAAGCTGAATATAACTTGGAATTAAACCAGAATACCACAGTTAGCACTCTTTTACAAGCATGACTTGGGATTGTGACCAGAAATGTTAGAGTATTCCTTTGATGTCTGTCTATTGGAGCCATAAAAGGAAAGTGCAAAAGTCTCTTTTTATAATGACAATTATTTTAACACATTTATGTTCCTGTGGATTTCATCATATTTGCAATGTTTTTTTTTTTTAAATACCTCTGAGTAAAAAACAAGTAAAACTATATAGTAAAACCCCAAACAGGACTTCCTTTCCTCAGTATTCTGCAGTGAGGTGTTATTCTTCTGATGAGGTGACAGTATGCAAACTATACCTTCATCTGGGCTTTTGTTTTGCTGATCATGGATTGTGTATTTCAGTTTGTCTGAAACTTATTTAAATCTCAAGAAATCTGCCTGTTCTCCATGACTGTTGACCCTGTACATCAAATCACCTTGCCCTTATATAAGCTCCTTAGGTCACTAACTTGAGTTATCTCCATGTGTTCAGTAGTCCAAGCCCAGAAAGAAGTTTTATTGCCTCACACTTGAAGTTTCATCATAATCCAGTTGACCAAATGAACTCCTTCACGTTCACAGAACTACCTGAGGAAGAGTCAGGAATGCAGCTAAGCCAGGGAAAATGCCACTTAGAGCTCAAGATTGGATGCCTTGACTGGAGTAAGAGATGACATTCCTGTGCTGGGTGCAATATGGCTGAATCACATTAAGAGTGGTGACTCACCAGATCATGGATTATCTTGAGTGACACAGGGGGTAAAAAAAAAAGAAAAATCAAAATTTGAGATTCCACAACTCTCTCTGCAGTGTTATGGCTGAGTTTTTGCTGAATGAAAGCAAAATATCTTTAGACTTTGGTGTCTAAATGCAATATAAAGCTTATCTCAAACAGTCATTGGGTACAGAGCTAAATGTTGTGGGGATCAGCAGCTAATTTTAATTGGAAAAACGAGATCAGCAATATCATAACAATCAAAATGGAGCTGTTGCCTCTGGGATGTAAAACTCAGGATTCTGGATTTATGTCTCAACTCCAAGAACCAGGAAAGGCCCCCTTCAGATACTGGAAGGCCACAGGAAGGTCACCTCGGAGCCTTCTTTTCTCCAGACTGAACAGCCCCAACTCTTTCAGTCTGTCCTCATAGGAGAGGTGCTCCAGCCCCCTGATCATCCTGGTGGCCCTTCTCTCGACACCTTCCAGCATGTCCATATCCCTTCTGTAATAGGAGCTCCAGAACTGGATGCAGTACTCCAGGTGGGGTCTCAGCAGAGCTGGGTAGAGGGGGAGAATCACCTCCCTTGACCTGCTGGCCACACTTCTCCTGATGCAGCCCAGCTGGGGAGGAACTTTTTAGGATATCAGGTAGTGACAGGACTAGGGGGAATGGAATAAAGCTGGAAGTGAGGAGATGCAGGGTGGATGTGAGGAAGAAGTTCTTCTGTGTGAGAGTGGTGAGAGCCTGGAATGGGTTGTGCAGGGAGGTGGTTGAGGTCCCATCCCTGGAGGTGTTTGCAGCCAGGCTGGATGAGGCTCTGGCCAGCCTGATGTAGTGTGAGGTGTCCCTGCCCATGGCAGGGGGGTTGGAACTCGATGATCCTTGCAGTCCCTTCCAACCCTGACTGATTCTATGATTGTTCCATAGACTATTTCCCATGCTGCATAAAAAGTGGAGAACTAAATCTATCTGCGATATGTCTATTGGATGACCATTACAATAACCTCAGCTTTATTTAGTTCCCCTGGTCTCCCCAGAGTGCAGGAAAACGCAGTCATCTGGCTCATAACTCTGCTAAATAAGGTACCCTAACAGTAGATGTAGTGTAAGAATTACAATCAAAACTTGTGGTTTGTTTTTTATTTCACTTTTATCAGCATAGAGGTGTGTTTACTACTGAGAAAGGACCAGAAATAGCAAAAGAAAATCTGTCATTAACAGAGAGAGCAACACTGGGTGAGCCAACGATCCAAAGCATTATTTTTCCTTAGATCTGTCAAGCTCATGCTTGTGTGTCTGTGTGCACATGCATAAATACATATATATGCAAAAATATGTAATGGCCTGTCTGTTATGTGTTTGTATACATTTGAATCAGGTGTAAACACCAAAGCAGACAAGGCAGTGTTTGCATACTCAGGTACACCCCTTTCTTTCTAAACAACCACAAACCCCTCCTTTGCATCCCTGTTGGCACTTCCACACTGACATGCACACAAACACATTATTCTCCTCCTGTTTCTCTTTGTCAGAAGGAAAGATGGATTTTGGTACCCCATTCTGGCAGAAAGCTTAAATGTGTGGTGCTGTACTTTTAATTTTTTTAAAGAACAATCAATGAAGAAAAATTGCACTGTTTTTCTTCAGCTCCTTAATTATAGTTCTGTGGTGAGTTATTTGAATTGTACTTGAAAAGTGGCCCAGTGACAACTGCAAAAGATTCAACAAGTCAGAGTGCCAGGGCCTGAATCTGGGCTGGGCCAATCCCAGGCACAAATCCAGGCTGGGTGCAGAGTGGGTTGAGAGTAGCTCTGAAGAAAGAGACATGGGGATGCTGATTGATGAGAAGCTCACCATGAGCCAGCAGTGACCCCATGCAGCCCAGAAGGCAAATCATGTCCTGGGCTGCATCAAGAGGAGTGTGGCCAGCAGGGCAAGAGAGGGGATTCTGCCATTTTAGTCTGCTCTTGTGAGACCCCACCTCCAATACTGTGTCCACTTCTGGTGTCCCAATCAGAAGAAGGACACAGAGCTGTTGGAGTGAGTCCAGAGGAGGGCCACAAAGATGATCCAAGGGCTGGAATGCCTCTATGAGGACAGGCTGAAGGAGCTGGGGTTGTTCAGCTTGGAGAAGATTCCAAGGTGACCTAAAAGCTGGCTTTCCATATCAGTCCTACAGGTAGCCTGGAGAGGGACTTTTCATAAGGGTGTCTAGCAATGGGACAAGGGGGAACGGTTTTAAGCTGAGGGAGAATAGGCTTAGACTGGATCTTAGGAAGAAGTTCTTCAGTATGAGGGTGGTGAGACTCTGGAATAGGTTGCCCAGGGAGGTTGTGGATGCCTCCTCCCTGGGTGGTTTTCATGGCCAGGTTGAATGAGACCTTGAGCAGCTGAGTCTAGTTGGTGAGGGATCCCTGCCCATGACAGGGAGGTCAGAGTAGATGACCTCTGAGGTCCCTTCCAACCAAAGCTATTCAATAATTCTGTGATTACTAAATGCCTCTCAAGTGTGTACTCTATCACAGAGTTGCCACCAAGTCTTGGTATGCCATGGAGACATAGCAGAGAAACAGTGCAGCTCTGTAGTGAGCCTTTGGAGACAGGAGAAGGAGCAGAACCTCCTTGTGAAACTTGCCTGTGAATTAAACTTGACATCTTCAGATAAACTTCACTGCATGATCCCTTCATGGTGGTGGTACAGAGAATGACCAAATCCTATGCATAAAGTCCAACACATAACCTCTTTAGAAGGACCACCAGGAATGCACTCTCTCCACTCCGTAACACACAAGGAATAAACCCCAGGAATTTCTTCTAAACTTTAACAGCTCTGTGCTAGAGAAATTAAAACCACAAATGCAATGACTGGTTGCATAAAAAGATAGCTCAAATAAAACTTTCCTACATCACAAATGATAACTATTAACTTACATGAATGCAGGAATTTTAAGTACATTTTGCCATAGCCCATTTCCTCTGAAGTCAAAAGTAATAATTCCACACTCTCCTGTATTGCCCATTATGTGAAACCCATTGAATTAAAACACAATATATATATATACAAGCAAATATTGAAGCCTGTACACACACTTTTTCACAAGATCAAAACCTAAGGTCAGATCTCATTTCCAAAAAGATTCTTGCAATGACAAATCAAAGTCGATTTAGGACAAAAGAAATTCTCATTATTGCCTTCTCTTTCCATTCAACCATGAAATAACCCATATCTCTTGGGAAAAAAAAAAAAAAAAGAGTTATTGGACAGAGAAGGGAGAAAGAAGATAAGGAACACAGGCTTATAAGAGATCCAGCTTGTCTCAAGAGAAGACAATGAATCTATGATTTCTCACTAACAACGTAAAAGACTATAGGTTAAAACATACATCTCCCACCTCTAATTCAAAGCATTTTTCTTCTCCTCAGCCTCACTTGCTCTTCTGCCTTTAAAATATCCTTTTAACCTGATGTTCTAACCTAACTGCCTCTTTACCCAAAAAAATGTTTAGCATTTTAGACTTTTTTATCCTTTTTTGTCATCTTCAGCTCCTGCTTTCCATATATTTTAAGAGGAGATTGTTTTCAAAGACTGTGAAAACCCCTTCCCAGAGTGAATGGCTGGTGCAAGGCACTGTTACACTATATCCTCATCACATTGCATCAGCCTTGGGGCTATTACCTGTAGGCTGCTTCTTTCTTAGTAAATTGAACACCATCAGATGTCAAGATGGACTCAGATGTCAAGATTAACTGCTTAGAGGAATAAGAGGAATAAAAGTTTAGAGTACTCTTTAGTATCTTTTGGAATGGACTGGCTAGCACTCATCTTCTCAAATACTGAGTCCTGTGGTTGGTCTTAGGACTGCTTCCAGGGCCAAAAATATGAAACCACTCTATTTTGAAAGACAAAAGACACTTGGCCAGAGAGCAGGCTCTGGCAGCTTCAGTTTCCTAGCACAGACTGCCTTAAATTTTAGGTGCTTTTATATTATCTTTAGACTGCCTGTCAGAGGAGTTCTTGCTTCTACTCCCTGCAGCTGCTGTCCAAAACCCGTAAGCAAAACGTAAGCAAATCTCAGCTACTACTTTTCCAACTTCAAGCCATTTCTGCTCACCTGACACTAGAAAGAAGAGACCAATCCCCACCTCACTCCAACCTTCTTTAGTGGCCACAGTGGTGCTGGGTTGGGGGTTAGACTTGATGATCATAAATTTATCTTTCAACTGAAACAATTTTATGACTTTATGAGCCTGTGAAATTCTATCTCCACCTACACACATTCATGACAAGGGCTTTTTTTTTGAATCATCATATTTCTGAACCTCCCAAAGAAGAAAAAACAATAAGGCATGAAGTCTGCCTGTGCCTCCTTTGGCTTCTGAGGTCCTGCCTTAGTAACAGATATTTTGAACGTTAAGAATCTGCCTGCCAACTGTTGTATTCATTAACCCTTTGAGAAAAGTGATTAAAAAAAACCTTATTAATTGGTTGCATCAGAGTTCTTCACTCAATCAGTTCATTCATATCAATAGATGTTGCCTCTGAAGTAACTTGGAAGTAAACTTTAACATTGCAACTACATTTACATTTTAAAAACCAGCAAAATCATTAGTTTCTTCATTGTTTGCCAGACATAGCACTCAATTTTCTTTGCCAAGCTGAAGTTTCCATAGCATCTCAAACTGAAACAAACTGTTCTGACTCCCCAGATTGAACCTCTGTCAGCAAACAAGAAAAGTACAAAAGTAAAATTCTGATGTGGGGACGGAAATAGAGATGGGGCAGAGAGAAATTAGTCAGAATGCTAAGGACTAGAAAGCAATGCCCCTCCCAGAAGTTACAATGAAACCTGGAATGATGAATTTTCCTTCTGTTACAAGCATCTACGAAACTTATTGAGGATAAGGGCCATGAGGATGAGCAGAGGGCTGGAGCACCTCTCCTATGAGGACAGACTGAAAGAGTTGGGGCTGTTCAGTCTGGAGAAGGCTCCAAGGTGACCTTATTGTGGTCTTCCAGTATCTGAAGGGGGCTACAAGAAAGCTGGNCCCTGTGATTTGGAAGTAAAAAATTTGGAAGTAAGTAAGCTCTGAGGCAGTTTTTGAAGACATACAGAAGTTCACGATGCTGTATACCCACATGGATGCAAAGAGGTTTGCATAAATATGGCCCTATTATGAACAGGATCTTAAAGTGCAACAGTGATTCAAGGAAAGAGGAGAAAAAGAAAAAAAAACTTTGTAGCATTCACATTGGTTTTGGGTACAGAGAGAGAATGAGAAAAAAAAAAAAACAGTAATTTCATTCATAAATCCAAACATTTTAGTGGATTGTTTTCCTGGTTATAGGCAACCTAAGAGCAAGAATTCATATCCTTCACTGAGCAATATCTATAGGGCTGCTGTACAGTCATTTTATCTTCAGATTAGTTAAGGGTAATTCTATTTTGGTTTCTAAAGTCAATGGAGCAGAACATTGTCATAGGATAGGGGTCTCCCACTGCTACCTCACGTAAGCAGTCAAGCAAAACTAAAGCATATGTTACACCTTGTACTGGATTTCTCATTCTTGTATTCTTACACTATTTTCATTGTCATAATGATCCAGTATGTCTTCATCTGCTTGGACTTTTGATATAAATTAGCTTCTCTCTAAGGCTCACAAGTTAATAATTAACCCAACAGCCATGTACTATATATTCTTTTTTCACCCAGAAGCACAGCCTGCGTGAGCTGCAGCCCACAGAAGGTAGTTCAGCTACAAGAGAAGTGGCCTACATATGACAGCAAACTTGGGCTGTTGCTCCATGTTGCATGTTTAATCTGTGCTGTGTTAGGTGAGCCTTAGCTGCTGCGCTCAAGTGAGTGACTTCCACGGACTGCTTCTGACACACAGTATCGTAGTCTCAGTATATCACAGGTTGGAAGGGACCTCAAGAGATCATCAGGTCCAACCCCCCTGCCAGAGCAGCATCACTTAGGGTAGTCTACACAGGAATGCATCCAGCTCAGTTTGGAAACTCTCCAGAGGAGACTCCACAACCCCCCTGAGCAGCCTGTCCCAGGGCTCTGTCACCCTCACTGCAAAGAAGTTTCTCCTTATGTTGAGCTGAAATCTTCTATGTTCTGGTTTGAACCCATTGTTCCTTGTCTTATCACTGTGAACCACCCAAAAGAGCCTGGCCCCCTCCACTTGACACCCACCCCTCAGATATTGATAGACATTGATCAGATCCCCTCTCAGTCTTCTCTTCTCCAGACTAAACAGCCCCAGGGCTCAGTCTCACTTCACAGGGGAGATGCTCAAGTCTCTTAATCATCCTCGTAGCTATCCCTTGGATTCTCTCCAGCAGGTCTCTGTCTCTCTTGAACTGGGGAGCCCAAAACTGGACACAATATTCCAGGTGTGGTCTCAGCAGGGCAGAGCAGAGAGGTAGAAGAATTTCCCTAGCCCTGTTGGACACAGCTTTCCTGATACATCCCAGGACCCTATTGGCTCTCTCACGAGAGCTTTAAGACACTCAAGGCTTATGTTCGTCAGGATTCTGGTGCAACAGCTTGTGACTCTTGTAGGAAATGAGAAATAATATGAGCTCCTCTCAGCCTTGACTGAAAACTGAGAGGACAGCTTTATAGTTGAAGTATTTGATCAGAAATCACAGAAACATTCAGGTTAGAAGAGACCCTCAGGATCACTAATCCAACCCAGAACCCTACTCTACAAGGTTCACCCCTAAACCATATCCCCAAGCACCACATCCAAACAACCTTCAAACACATCCAGGGCTGGTGACTGAACCACTTTCCTGAGCAGTTTTCCCAATGCCTGACCACTCTTTCTGTGAGAAAAATTTTCCCAATGTCCAGTCTAATGATCATGGCTTAGCCATGTTGTCTTGCTAAGACTTTGGGCTTGTGACTTTGGTCCTAAAACACTTAGGATAATGCTAAATCATATCATAATCAATGGGAATTAGCTGTCTAAAAGCCTTTAGGGGTATTATCCTTATTAGTTCTTTTTAGCAAAATACCTTCATTAAGAATTATTTATTAGGGTGGTGGAAGACTGGAACAGGTTGCCCAGGGAGGAGGTTGGGGCCCATCCCTGGAGATATTCAAAGTGAGGCTAGACAGGGCTCTGGGCATCCTGATTTAGTTGAGGATACCCCTGCTGACTGCACAGGGGGTTAGACTAGATGACCTTTGGAGATCCCTTCTAATCCAGACCATTCTATAATTATATGATTAAGTAAAAAAAAGCAAACAAACAAACAAAAAGTCATTTTTCTGTCTATTTTTTTCTGTTTAGGTGGAAAATGTTGTAGTTAGGCTGCTTCATCTTGTTACATATTCACATTAATCTCTCTCAAGCAGCTCAGGAGGGTGTTGCAGAACCAGTATAACTAAGATAAAAGAAATCTTAGTTCACAGTCTCAAAGCTGTAGGGTCTCAGTTAAGTTCCTTAAACATCATCACTTCTAATGACATTTTAAATGCCCTACAGTATCTTACCTCTCCTTCAGCCATCAGTGCACAAGGGTGCAAAACCCATCTGCATCTTGCATCACATCTGTCACCCCCTCTTGGTATCTCCACTATCCTTGAGCTTCTCTGATGGCATTAAATATCAGTGCAGAGTGAGTTGCATCAAGCTCTAGGTGTACTCTGAATTTGTTCATCAATAAAGCAAGTTAAACTTGACATTTTCCTCAGCTTTTGATATAATTTATCTTTATTTCTATCTGCTGATGATGTCAGTGATGCTTTATTATTTCACCGATCACTTATAAATTGGCTTAGTGCTATCTCTCCTGACTTTGTCCTTAACATCTTAAGAGGAACAAAATTACAAAACTGGGTAAAAGAATATTTTAGCTAAAGATCAAGAGAAGCATCTATTCCAGACCCCAAGGTCTGTTTGGCTGGAGTTTTCTCCCAAGAGAAGTCATGGAAACCTTCATACTCGAATTATTTAAAATTTGAGTAGGCAAAGAGTTGGAGAATCTTGTAAGGATCAATTCAGTATTGACCAGGGGATGGACTAGCTGAACTAGCAAGGCTTTTTCATCTCTAAATTGGGTGATTCTAAAGCACAAAACTTTAAATAAGACCTGCTCTCCTCTGTGGGTACAGTGACAATAGCAGTAGATATGCTGCCAGAATTAATTTTTTTAGCTTGGGTGGAAGCTGTGAACCTGCAAAGTCTGATATGTCATTTGAAGTTCTGTGGTGCAAATGGAGGCAACTTTTTGGTTTGCTTTTTATACAGCACATTGCACATGAGGATCCTCACCTGTGACCATTATTCTTGAAGAGGGGAGGGAGAAGGCTAATAAAAAAATGCTAAATTGTTGTAAATTCCATTTTTATTTCAGGATTATGGGGGGGAAGGGAGGAGATGAAGTCCAGTTCTCCATGTCCAGTCTGAAAGTGCATGCCTACATTCTTCCAGAAGCTGAACCAGGCACGTGAAACAGGGTGTTCAGTAATCTGAGATAACCTCCAAACTGTTCCTTCTTTGCAGGTAGGAGTGGTCCAGGTGATCTGCTGAGATTCTTTGCCAGCTAAATGATTCTAGGAATGAATTATTTGGCTTTTTTCCACGTGGGAGCCCCAGAGACAATTTCCTTTGTCAAGTTCACTGTTTTCTTTTTTACATCTACAACAGAATTCCCAGAATTTGATCCTTTTTTTTTCAGCTAAGAGCTCAACAAAGGTCAATGTACCTCAGAGCTATATCGCAAAGGTTTTAACTCTGTATCCAAGGCTAACTATGTATGCAAGTCACAGACTTTGGGTTTTTTACTAAGAAAACTATTTTATTTTTTCTTTCTGATACCAGGACACTAATCCTACAAACACTTAGCAGAGGTTTATTTTATTTGCTCTTTAAAAAGCTTTTCCAGTGAAGCAGAGATTTCTGACTGAGCCTTCACCAGGCTATCATGGTACAAACAATAATGACTAAATAATCAAAACAATGATCCAAACACCCCCCTCAAAATTCAAGTTTTTCATTACAAGTGAGGATAGAAGGATCATCTTTTGTAGCTTTAAATAGTTGAGATTTATTTGATGACCTCATCAGGTATTCCCAAATTACCTACCCAGTGTTGGATCCCTTTGTTCTAACATCCAAATGTTATTCTGCAGCTTCTCCTGTGTTTAAGTGAAATGGTCTCTGCAGTGCCAATGGTTGAAGCTTTTAGCAAGATGATATTTTGTCTGTCATTATAACTTGGTTTTAATGATATTAGTCAAAACCAGAAGTTTGGACATAATGGATTTGGCTTGCAGTTCCTAAAGATATTTGTGTAGCACAAGCATTCAAAACTAGGAAAAAAAAAAACACAACCAACCAAACAAACAAATAGATCTCCCTCCTATTAATTAAAAAATATATGCTTTGAACTCAAGCTCCCATTGAGGATGCTGTAATGAATACAAGTCATGATCCAGCACATTTTACTCCTTTTGACTAATGCCCTTTTCCATAGGAACTCTGAAAGGAATATAAATCAACTTTTTGTTTGGTTGGGTTTTTTTTGTTAGACTTTCTTATTTATATACACATTCTGGGGCAAATAATTTTGCTGTCACTGGAGGGACATCAAAAAGGAAAGCAGTTGCAAATTTCTTACCGAGATGAACTTCCTGGAATATTTTACTTGGCTTCCAGAAAATATTATTTAAAAAAAAAAAAATTGTTTCCCAATTTCACAAGCTCCTTGAGGCAGGTGGAATTAAGAAACAGCTAATGGGTGGTTTCATAACTAAAGAATTATCTAGAGTATTTTACCTTGGATTCTTAAAGTATTCAGATCTGTTTTTTCAGACTAGCTTATTATTATCTGGGCTTCCTCCTGATGTCAGATGTATTATATATATATAAAATTGTCAGGGTTGGAAGAGACCCCAAGGATCATTCAGTTCCAAACCCCTGCCATGGTCAGGAACACCTCACACTAGATCAGGTTGCCCAGAGCCACATCCAGCCTGACCTTAAAAACATCCAGGGATGGGGCTTCCACCAGCTCCCTGGGCAATATAAATGAAAATAAA
>VXBD01013792.1:194566-211859 GCA_013399975.1 Indicator maculatus
TTCTAACATCCAAGATTTTTTTTTTTTTTTTTTTTTTTTTTCCACTGAGAAAAAATCCACCAGAGAAAGATTTGCTGTCCTAAAAGGTTGTCCTTTGGACAGAAGTTACAAACTCTAGCAGAGACATAAAACAGGTAGAGAGTCAAGTATGTCATAGACACAACTATTTTGCCCCATTATAGAATCATAGAATCAACCAGCTTGGAAGAGACCTCCAAGATCATCCAGTCCAACTGATCACCCAGCCCTAAGCAATCAACCAGACCATGGCACTAAGTGCCTCATCCAGGCTCTTTTGAACATCTCCAGGGATGGCGACTCCACCACCTCCCTGGGCAGCACATCCCAATGGGCAATCATTCCCTCTGTGAAGAACTTCCTCTTAACATCCAGTCTAGACCTTCCCTGGCACAGCTTGAGACTGTGTCCCCTCATTCTACTGTTGGTTGCCTGGGAGAAGAGCCCAACCCCCACCTGGCTACAACCTCCCTTCAGGTAGTTGTAGACAGCAATGAGGTCACCCCTGAGCCTTCTCTTCTCCAGGCTGAACACCCCCAGCTCCTTCAACCTCTCCTCGTAGGGTTTGTGTTCCAGACCCCTCCCCAGTTTTTGCCCTTCTCTGGACACGTTCCAGTACCTCAACATCTCTCTTGAATTGAGGAGCCCAGAACTGGACACAGGACTCAAGGTGTGNTTATAAAACACTTAGTGCAAACACCACAAAGAAAGCTAAGTTAAGCTTGCAACCATGGAAAGGGTTCAACTAATCAGAAGCCAGGCAGTCATACACTGTGACCATAACCTGCATTTCCTAAGAGGGCATATCTATTTTTTAGGAGGATGTGGGTACACTACAGAGTTCAAAGGAGTGCCACAAAACTGATCCACAAGTTGGAAAACAAGATCTGCAACATCAGACTTAAGGAGCTCAACTTAGATTATCAAAGGCAAAGTGGAGAGGGTGAGTTGATCACTGCAAGGTACTTAGAAATGTTTGATAGCAGGAAACTTGTCATCCCTGCTAACAAGAGCAAAGCAAGATCCAGTGGCTGGAAGCTGAAGTTTATATAAATACTGCACTGAAACAACATGGAATTTCCCAGCACTGAAAGTGTATGGCTTGGTGGCACCTAACCAGTGCAGATGCACTTGGTTTTTGGATTTCTCCAAGTGCAATTTGACTTCTCTTTATCTCCATGTTTTGATTCAGCCATTGAAATAATTATTTGGCCTGCATCTGCAGCAGTGGGAGGAGGAATCCAAATGCCTCAGTTCAAGTTCCTGGAAGGAATCGACTGCAATAGCTCTTTAGCATGCTGAGGAAGCACATAGTCCCATATTTAGGTAATGTTTGCAACCACATTTCATATTTCTGAACTTTAGCCTGATATTTGCTGTGAAAGAATTTTCTTTGAGGCTGTAACTTGGCTCTGGATGCTTCGGCTTCCTCTGAAATGCAAGAGGCTGTTTGCATCTAGAAATGAGACATAAAAGAAAGATGTATTTTGATCCTTGTTTTCTACATATTTGCCATCTACTGACTGACAGGGTAAAAATCTATTTAGGTCCTATCAGCTCATGAAGGATCTGACCTCCCTGAAAGTCTGTGGGATCTTAAGCACTTCTACTCTTCTCCCATTGCATTTTATCTTCCGCTTCTCTGTGTTGAATTTCATCTGCCATTGTGTTGCCCAATTACCTACAGTAGTTTAGTTAGGTCCATCTGGAGCTCCTACCAATCCTCCTGGGCCTGGAGTAACCTAAATAATTTTATGTCTGTGTCATAATAGCCATAAAATAATTCTGTGTCAAAACCATTTTGTAAATTGGTGTTTCAACATTTGTCCTGAGTGCAGCTGAACAAAACCCTTTGTGTATAGCTCCAGCCTTTGCGCCTCAAGGACTCCCCTATCATACACCTGTTCTTGACAGATTGAGGCCTGAAACAGGAAAGCTTAGTCACATATTAACAGGCAGGAGGAGAGTCTCTCCTTTTTATTAATGCCTGCCTACCACCTCAGTGTTTGGGATTCAGTCCTACCTATAAATCAACATCAGAGACTACAACCCAGTGTGTTCAAGAGCTTTGTTTAAACATCAAAAGAAGAACACAGACAAGCGCTATGATAGAAATATAACTAATCACTTGCAAATACATCTTTCCTGTCAGTAAGAGCTTAACCTTTTTGTTTAATGTTACTGGAGGAAAATGCACTTATTTCCATTCTATCAATTTTCTTTAAAGCAATATGCAGCCTTGCTACAAAAAAAAAAAAAGATCAGATTTATTCCTAGCGTAGCACAGACCTGGCAAACGGATTTTGGATGTATTCAGCTGAAGGAAGATTTATGGAATCTTGCAGATTTCAAGGCTACACAATGATTAATGGTTGCTAAACATGTTTGGCTAACACACCACTTGATAAAACAACCATTTACTGAGGAGGAGAAATATATACAGGGCTCTGTCTTGTTTGTTGATTAGCAATGAACACAACATGATTGCATGTGGCACATTGATTGGACCAATTTAACTTCACACTCTGCTCCTGGTTTCTTAGCTCATAGGGGACTAGGGTAGGATTTAACCATAGTGTGCAGAAAATCCTAGAATCTATAGACCATTCCCTTTAATTTGAATGCTTCAGATTACAGATGAAAGATTGGTCACCTATAGGATTTATGACTTCAAAGGAAAGGAAAATAAAGAGAGACACAGAGGGGGAAAAATACAAACAAAGAGTGCCTGTGAGAAAGAAGTGGAAATGAAGCCTCCTACAAGATGCAGGGCTGGGTTCAATAGAGCTCCTGAATCTGATTTTCCACTTACACAAACCCCACTGAACTCAATGGCATTGCTCCTTATTTACACATTGTGAAGGGAACATGGAATCAAACTTTTTTTCTTTTTTCTACTGTAGCATAGTTCATTGCCAGTAAACACAAACAGATCATTGCATCCCTGGTTTGCTTCCATCTTTGGGGCTTGATGATGTTTCAGCCAACACAAGTTTGTCATTGATGGGCAGCACATACTTTGTCAGTGGGATCAGGACCTCTGTACTGCTTGCAATCTGTTTTGTAGATAATAAAAAGTACTCCTCCCAAAAGTGTGGTTAGTAATGCAAAAAAAATGCCAAAGAAGTGGTAGCACATAGGATATAAGACCTTCCTTCAGACAATAGAAGCTGTCTTAGCTCTGTGCACATGCAAATCCTCAGGTGGAGCTGGTCACCTCCAGGATATTCAGCCCCAACTGGAAATCTCTGGTTTAACTGCATGTGTCCAGTACTGCCCAGCTGGGTGACCCAAGGTCTTACTATTTTGAGGGGTTTAACCCCAGCTAGAAGTGAAGCCACACACAACCACTTGCTCTGATGAGGTGGAGAAGAGAATTGTAAGGGTAAAAGTGAGAAAGCATGTGTGTTGAAATAAAAGCAATTTAATAGGAAAGCAAAAGCCACATGTGAAGGCAAAAAAAACCCCAATAAACCCAAAAAACAACCACAAAACAAAACAAAAAAAAACCCCACAATAAACCAAGGAATTCATTCAGCATTTCCCACTGGCAGACAGGTATTCAGCCATCCCCAGGAAAGCAGGGCTCCATCATATGTAATGTCTGTTTGAGGAGACAAATGTCACAACTCTGAACATCCTCTACCCTTCCTCCTTTTTCCTGGCAGGTTTTATTGCTGAAATATCCTATGGTATGGAATATCACTTTGGACAATTCAAGTCAGCAGTTCAGCCATGTCCCCTCCCAACCAGGCCTGCTCCCTGGTGGGGTGGTGTGAGAGGCAGAAAAGGTCTTGACTCTATGTGAGCACTTCTAAGCACTTACAAAAACATTGCAGCATCATCAACACTGTTTTCATCACAAATTCAGGCCCCATACAAACTGCTGTGGGGAAAATTAACTCTATCCCAGCCAAAACCAGTACTCCATATCCTTTATGCTTGGATGCAAATACACAGCAAACAGCTTTGTAATTCTGTTCCTCAGTGTGACAGTAGATGCTGGAGCTTCCTCCATCCTCCTTACGGCCTCCTTATTTGTTCCTTTCCTTCATCTCACAACTGCAATGCTCTTCACTAGGTGTTTTCTACTGTCCCTCAGGTACATTGTATCACTCAGTTTGGTCTTCTCACTTCAACTCCACTACAAGTCAAGAGCATTGGTTCATTTTTAGAGGCTTTTATGCCAGCTGGAGAGGAAGGGAGTCCAGCCACCTACAGCAGAAACCCCATCCTGTGCTAGGACTCAGGAGCATGACTAGGTGACTTTAGAGAGTGATATGCAACTAAATTAAGCAGCAGTCATGTTCTTAAATTGGATACTATGAATTTTTTTATATTGTTCACCTTTCAAGTCTTTCTTTATTTAGATTTTTTTTCTTTCCACTCTTCCCTGTAATTTTCTCTCCCTTCTCAATATCCCTGTGAAGCAGAGAGGTCTCTTCTTCTGTCTTTCAGCCACCAGTTGCTGTTTTTTCATATATTTCCAACCTCATTCCACTATGCATCCCACAACTGAACTAAGAATCAAAATTATGCCCTTTTCTTGGCCTATATTTTCTAACTTGATTTCTCTAGTGTTTTGCTCTAGCAACCATTTACCCACCCTAATTCCATAGATCACTTCAGGCTCCAGTTTAAAGGAAAGCTGTCCTGCCAGACAAGGCTACCTTGAATAGCTCCTGTCATGATGTAAGCTGCAGTTCTTTCATTTCCTGGAGTGCTAATGGTAAAAGTACAGCACTAGTGAGCATCACAGGCTGTACAATGCATTATAAATAAAGGTACATGCACTACAGTATTCAAGATAAAAGGTATTAAGGTTACTGTAGGGGTACTGTAAAATTTAGTGCTCTGTAGAATATGCTAGTAGGTTCTAAAACAGCAGTCAGATACTCACTAGGCACAAAAACAAAGCAAAAATTCAGGAAAGAAGCTGTCAATAACACCAGCCCTAGGAACCTTCAAAGGGTTTGGGTCTGATCTATTGCCCTTATTCAGCAACACTTTTTTTTTTTTTTCCATGAGCTGTTCCATTGAAATCACTATGTGGAAAGGGAAAAAAAAAAAGTTGTGCAATGCAGAACAAATCAGTTCCTGTAAACTCCTTGAAAAGAGCTCTTGCCAAAACCATGTATCTTGACTCCATGCAGGTTAAACAATGCTCATGTAAACATACACCCTTCTAGAACTGCAGGCTTTTTTTTTGGTTTTGCATTTTTGGTTCTTGGCTGGAACAGTGCCTAACTCTCCAGGTCATGGGGAGTCTGGATTTCCACCACAGAAAATCAGTGTTGAGAAAGGAAAATGTCAATGATAATGGCAATAGCACAACCTGTAATACCACAATCCTCTTCTTTCTTTTTGTGATCTCACATCACCTTGTTCGTTCTTGAGACCTTCAGGTGTACCTAAAGCAGCCAAGAGACTTAACATACCTCAGACAATATTTACATTGTTTAGACTCAAATGCCATAGGGTTTGGGCCCATATAATCATATAACTGTGGTGGTTTTACACCCACAAGTCTACCATGGCATGTTCAAACTTATTCTGGATCTACCTGCCATGTAGATGTTCCAATTCAAGTTCAGGAGTAGAGTTAATGAAAGGATAGGACTTCATGTGTGGCTAAAGCCCCACTGGCCCTGACTGTGGGATGAAAAGCCTGGCAACCAGTTTGTCTGAATGTTCAAATGTCACAACAGCATTGTTTGAGCTACACTTCTGTCCCAGCTACACTTCTGTCCCAGTTATTGCTAAATGAATTTTATGTTGTGCATAAGTGTTGCAGATTCTCTCCTTTTTTTTTTAATCTCCTTTTTTTTTTTACTACCTCCTCTGATGAGTTGAGGTACAAGAAGATACCCTGCCAGTAAAGACTTTGAGTTTGTTTTCTGTTAGACCTTTGTACATCTAGGCAGACACTGTACATGATAGTCTTGGCTTATCCTCTGACGCAGGTATATGGGTTCAATAGGAACAGCTTATCTGCAGAGGTCTAGAAAAATGGTCTGTATTGGTTCTCAGTGTTTAGAGTTGTCATGATAAATCTTTCATGAATGATAAATTCTCTTCTTAAAGTGAATCCTGATTGGAAAAAAACTGAGAAAATTTTTAGAAGAAGCATTTAACAGGCACGGAAAGATATCCATGAAAGAAAGAGTTGGTGAAACACCTCCTGTGCAGAGCCTGTTGAGTTCCATCTCTCCATGGAGCTGCTCCTGGGTGCTGGAGATTGCCAGCACAATGATGACAGTGGGAAGGTCACACTGAAAGGCAAAATCTCCTGCACCATGCAGAAAACTAAAATCACCTCCCATCACCTCCCTCCTTCCTGGTTAGAGTTACACCTCCATGAGTGCTGCTGAAGCATATTAAAAGTGCCACATTAAAGAATGTTTTAAACCAGGTTTCAGTGTCCAGGAGGAAAGGGGAAAAACCCCTCTGTAGTGCTCAGAGGCCAAAATAACAGCACCAAGTGCTGTGGGAAAACTATGGAAATAGAAAATCTCATTTGTATCTGCTGGGTTTTGCAGCAGACAATGAAGTCAAGTTCTGGAGAGCTTTCCTTCTGACCAACATACTTTGGTACTGGTCTCTCATGCTGAGGTCCAGATCATCAATGGCATGAACAAAGTATTAGCTCTTTGAATTGCCATCAATGTAGCCTCACAGAACTTGATTCTGCTTACACAGTAAGAATTACTGATCACTATCTGGATCCTCACCTGTCATTTATTTAACTCCAAATTTCCTTCAAGTTACTGGTAATTTGGTGTTTATTCTGCAGTACTCTGCACTCACCCTGTCATATTTCCTCCATGCATTAAAATCTTCAGGCCTACAGATGTATTATTCATATGTTCATTGCTTCCAAGTACATAAAATCAGGTGTGGCTCAGTTAGGACCCGATCCTGCAAAAATATGTGCATGTGTTATTCTCAGCAACTCAGCAGTGTGAAAAAAGGTGAATGGAGTCCATAGCTTTAGATTGTGCATACCTGCTGTAGAATCCTCCCTTCTGTCAGTAAGAGATGAAATAGCAAATTATCTGCAGCTAATTTATTGCTTCTTTATTATTCCCTTTAAAAAGGTAGGCTGATTTTAAAATAAAACATCCCTCTGAAATGGAAAGTTCAAACATTTAACCTGAAAAAAGAAAAGTCTGTGCCAAGTCATTTAACATTTCCTCTTTTCTAATGGTTTATTTCAGTGAAACTATTAAAAAAAAAAAAAGTGGTTGAAGTTGTATGTGGTTTTGTTTCTTCCAGGAACTTAGGGAGCTGATCAGCTCCTACCTCTAAACTTCTCATTTATAAATTTGCATACAGCCTGGGGTTTTTAACACAAAAACAAGAACTAGAGAAGGGCACAAAAAGACTCAGTAGGCAGACCCCAATAGAGTGGGACTCAATGTCATGTGAGACCTCCTGAGGCATGCAGGACATCTAGAAGGATGACCAGATATAGCTGCCTTCAATACCTGAAGGAATACTACAGAAAGGCTGCAGAGGGACTTTTCATAAGGGTGTCTAGCAATAGCTCAAGGGAGAATGGTTTTAAGCTGAGGGAGAGCAGTTTCAGACTGGCTCTTAGGAAGTTCTTCAGTGTGAGAGTGGTGAGACTGTGGAATAGGCTGCCTAGGGGTGCTCTCCTCCCTGGGGCTGTTTAAGGCCAGGTTGGATGAGGCCTTGAGCAGATGAGTCTAGTTGGTGAGGCATCCCTACCCGTGGCAGGGAGGTTGGAGTAGATGAGGTCATCTTCTGGAGGTCCCTTCCAACCTAAGCCATTCTATGATTCTGTGATATGACACAAGGTCACACGCAATCCATCCCCTCTGGAGTAGCAGATCTGCAGCAGGCATTTCAAGTGGCAGTGAACACCCATGAATTGTATCCAGGATATCTACATGACCATATCCCTATTAAGTAACTCAAAATATTCAGACCAAGATCAGGCAACCAGCACCAGAACAAGAGGACACAGTCTCAAGCTGCACCAGGGGAAGTTTAGGCTCAAGGTGAGGAGAAATTTCTTCATGGAGAGAGTTGTTAGATGTTGGAATGTGCTACCCAGGGAGGTGGTGGAGTCACCATCCCTTGAGGTGTTCAAGAGGGGATTGGACGTGGCACCTGGTGCCATGGTTTAGTAGTCATGAGGTCTTGGGTGACAGGTTGGACTTTAATGATCCTTGAGGTCTTTTCCAACCTTGTTTATTCTGTGATTCTGTGGTTAGATGGTAGAATCATAAAAGAGAATATATGTGGTTGGGAAAGACCTTTAAGATCAAAGGTCCCCATGTAAAGGGGAACATTAGATCACCTTCTGGGAAGGGGCAATGGTATGCCATTTGGTGAAGGTTTCCATCAAGTTGTACTCTCAAACTGCTTGACACTGTTATCTCTCTCCACCCCATATTCCATATTCAAGAGGCTGTTGGCTGAAAACCATTTCAACTTCTTGTAACGAGCAAGAATGTCACACAGTGGGAGAAGGAAGTCACTAAAATAAACGTGAGCCTGTGCAAAGGGTGCAAGCTGAGGTGCAATGATGCAGCACTGAACACATGCAGAACATTCCTAAAGCATGGGATGTGACAGTTCTGAGCCTGTGGTGATCCTCAGTGCTGGGGAGAAATGTTCAGATTCTAGATCTCTGATACTCTTCAACACCAGTAAAGCAAAACAAGAAGTAAAGAATGTATACATGTACACTGCCTCAGTTTTAATGAAGAGAAGAGAAAGTTCTACTCTTTTCCCAGAGAGGTTGTGGAGTCTCCATCTCTGGAGAATTTCAAGACCCATCTGGATGTGTTCCTGTGTGACCTATGCTAGTTTCTGTGCTCCTGCTCTGGCAGGGGGGGTTGGACTTGATGATCTTCAGTGGTCCCTTCCAACCCCTAACATCCTGTGGTCCTGTGATTTATGTCCTTGGGGTTTTCCAATAAACAGCTAATGAGCTGCCAGCTAAGTGTATTTTCCAATGGTCTGCATGCAGCAAGCGAAGCTCCAGCTGCAAGCCCTACTCTGACACTGATCAGATTAACAACCTGCAATGTGCAAGCTGGAGCCCTTCGAGTGCAGACTGTCTCAAGGCATGCACCACTTGGACAATATGTGCCTGTGCATAAACACACCATCCACTTCCTCCATGCCACAGGGCAATTGCCCAACCACTGAGAACAGGACAGTCCCTGCCACTCCAATTGCATCTTTCCCCCTTAGTCACTGTAGCTGTGATAGACCCTTGGAGTAAAAGAATGTTTTTACTTGACTCTGAGCCTCTGGGAAAGAATCAATTTCCATATTAGAATAGCTTGTGGTGCTGATGGAGATCTTTGCTGACAAAAGCCCTGCTCTTACAGGGTACTCAGCACTGGTTCCTCACTTTGCCTTTCACACTTTTCAGGACAGGGCATCATGATGCAAACAGACCAAGCATAGTATTCAGCTGATCTGGCCTCCAGGTTAAATACCTTGATTCACAGCATCAATAAGCAGGATTTGGCATCAACTTAAGGGAGTTATTTCAGATAGGAGCTGGGCCCAACATGCTTTGATAGGCTTTGTTTTAAGGAAGACAATATAATTACTCACAGGCAATCTACTAAGTATCCTTTAACTCAGAGTAGGCATTATTTCTGTTTTAATTGCCAGTGATTGCCTTATTTGTGCCTCTTTAGCTGAACTTACTGATTGGAATGTTAAGGACACTCTTGTGAGGCTTTTGAAACGAAATCCACAGCAGAGCAAGACCAGTTCAGCCCTAAGCCTTTTCCCATTAGTGGTAATCGGCGGTAGCTAATCCTTGGCAATATTAAAGGATGCTTCCCTTTGCGGGCTGTCGGATCCTTTAAACGTGCTCTCCCGGACGGGGATAGCAGCACAGCGCTTCTCCTCCTAGTGGCCACACAGGGGAAACCCCGAGCTCACCGGGCTGTGCCGCTGTGACAGAATGTCATTTCAATTGCCTTATTAACCATATGAAAAAATATATCACAACAGCGAGAAAACTTCTCAGTTATCTATATCTTACCCCTAAGGCTATTGTCATGAGCCAGTGGCATACTAAGGAAAGAGCACTAATTCAGTTGTCAGCTGCCTCGCCTATTAAACAGGAGGAAAAACACCAGCAACAAAATTGAAACAAGTAATAAGGGTATGAGAAAGGTCTGGATACCCTTGTCCACTCGATTTCTTAAATTAAACAAATACAAACACTTGTCCTGTTCTCCCTGTCACATAGCATTGTGCTGGGAGCACCATGCTGCCTTCTAATCAAGCATTTACTCTGCTTAAAATACTACATGGGTTGCACTTCAAAACTTAAGTGCTGGAATAACATACTCCAAGTTCATGACCTGTGTTGGAACCCTTGAGACCATGAGACCATGATCTGCTAAACCAGGGGCAGATTTAGACTGGATATTAGAAGGAAGTGAGGGTGGTGAGATGCTGGACCAGGTTGCCCAGGAAGGTTGTGGATGACCCCTCCCTGGAAACTGTTCAAGGTCAGGTTGGATGAGGCCTTGAGCAGCCTGGTCTAGTGGAAAGTGTCCCTGCCCATGGTCCCTTCCAACCTGCAACCTTTCTGTGAATCTATAAAAGAGTCAGCTCACTGCTAAGGATTAAGGAATTCTTGGTTTCTCTACAGATAATGTGCTGTTTGATTAATCATAGAGAAACTCTTCATACCAGGAGGTGGCAATGACATAATTCTCCATGTCCCTGCACTTTGCAAGGCCATTCAAAGCAGTGGGCACTAGGGACAGTATTCAGTTTCCTTATATCAGTGTCATTTAGGAGGATGCAGCAGCTTGGTAACTACACAGACCTCCCATAAACCCTATGATAAGCCAGCCCACCCTATGCATATAGCTCAGGGTGACTCAGGTGTTACTACACACTCAGATTTTGCCAGCTGAAACCTCCTTACAAGAACCAACTTTATAAACAACACTTGTAAATCCGTTAACATTTGCGACTGGGAATATTTTACTCCAGTTTTGGAGCACAGTGCTGGTGCCTGGAGAGGTGCTGACGTCTGTGTGAATCTCAAAAGTGTGCTTTTCAGAAGGTTTTTTTTTTTTTTTTTCTCTGACTTTTGGTGGCTGATCCTGGTTGCTGGGACATTTGGGGAAAGCTCAGTTTGAGACTGAAACACCTAGTGTGCAATGCAGCTGCCCAGCCAAGAATGAGGGCTGGAACACCTCTCCTGTGAAGAAAGGCTGAGAGTGTTCACCCTGGAGAAGAGAAGGTTCCAGGGAGATCTTATTGCAGCCTTTCAAGAGGCCCATGAGAAAGATAGGGACAGTCCTTTTAGCAGGACCTGTTGTGAGAGGACAAGGGGAGGTTTAGGCTAGAGAGAAGGAAGAAATGTTTTACAATGAGGGTGGTGAAACACTGGCACAGGTGCCCATAGAGGTCATAGAAGCCCCATTCCTGGAAATATTCCAGAGTGGATAGAGCTCTTGAGCAACCTGATCTAGTTGAAGATGCTCCTGCTCACTGCAAGGAGGCTGGAATAGATGACCTTTAAAGATCTCTTCCAAGACATGCTATGATTCTATCAGAAATGCCTAAGACTACCTTTCCTTGCCTTTCAGTCCTGAGGACTCAGGTATACTGTTTGTCTCAGGGTCCATGTGCTTAGGCAGCTGAGCCACACACTGTTTCCCTCTCTTCTTTTCTGACTCCACTTTGTCATTTTCACTGTATTCTTCCATTTGCATGTATGCAAAGTACATCTGCAATTCTACACCTTTCTTTTGTTGGGATCTTGCAGAGGTAAGGGGCCATACAGATTAAAGGGAAATAGTCCTTACAGAAGACAGAAGTGTTCACTCCATGCCCACAGGAAAAGGGTGGAAGTATTCCTAGGGATTTGAACAGGATTTCTGCTTTTGCCCCAGCACCAGCTGATTACAGAAAGAGCACTGCAAGCAACAGAAGATGATAACTAAAGTAAGAAGATGTTCCAGGGCATGTTGATGAGTTTGTAACCATCAGAGCACTGGTTTAATTAAAGCTCAGCTGTGGAAAGAAGTTACTATGGAAGCAATATTATTTTCAGGTAAAACCACGGGACAGGATTTCATTCTTGGCCACATCCACACTAGCATTACTTCCAAGCCATCCACACTTGTCCCTTCAGTAGCACTCATCACCTTCACACCCTCTGGGACACTGCTTCCATCTTCACAGATGATGACAAGGGAGATAGACACTGGGTAGTATCCAGTGACAGGACAAGAAGCAACAGTCACAAACTAAAACACATGAAAACCCTTTTTTTGCTTTGGTGAGGGCAGTCAGACACTGCACAGGTTATCCAGAGAGGCTGTGAATATTCACCTTTGGCAAATACTGTAAACCCATCTAGAGACAGTCCTGAGTGACCTGCTCTAGGTGGCCTGGCTTCAGCACGTGAGGTTGGACAAGATAACTTCCAGAGGACACATTCCTGGGTCTGCTAAAGCTTCCATGGACAAAGTGCTGAGGTCTAGAATCAGGAAATTCCTTTCTTGGAGTTAAACTTCAGTAAACCTAATCCAAATTTGCTCTCCTTCAGCCCCAGACATCAAAATCATGAAACATCACCAGTTTCCCATGTCCAGCAGCTGCTTTGCCTCCTTTGGTTGCAACATTTTTTTGGGTTCATCAAGCATCACAAAGCAGAAACTGCCCTTTCAAGATCCAGATGCCTTTCTTGGGGCACACATTGACAGAGGCTCCAAGGATAAGTCAGAAATAGCTGCAGCTGGCCCTAGGGACAGGGAAAAGGCCCTCACACTATTTTTCCTACCAGTATGAATGTCGCCTTTAGCCTTTGCTCTGTTGTCATCCTTGATATAATCACAGCAAATGAAAATATGGCACACATCCCATCCACTGGATTGAAGGCACTGGGAGGTAAGATAATTGGTACTTCCAGAGAGCAGAATGCCAGGCTGAATGGTTCTGTTAACATTATACCCTGGTAAGGTTGCTACCACTCCTAGTACTGACATCCACTGATATCAGCCCAAATGAACTCACAGCTCTGAAAATCACTTTCAAAACTCTTCATGGAAATATTTCACTGGATAATTGTTCTCAGGATCCATGGGAAGAAATATTTATTTGGGTGAAAATGTAGACCTTTCAGTAAATTAGTAAGAGACAATATAGAGTCAAAAGGGTATCTTTCTTTTCTTTTTTTTCCCCCCTCTTTTTAGAGAAATTTTATTTGTAGCAAGCCTTCAGCAATTTGTAATTAGATCTTTCCTGCTGGGAGAAAAGAAAAAGAGGGAGAGAGAGAGAGGCCCATATTTCTACCAAATCATTAGGACTTTTGACAGCAGAAGGCTGGATCCTCAGCTGGTGTAAATGTGAGGTATCTGTACTGAAGGTGATAGGGCAATGCTGACTGACACCACAAATATCACTCCCTTTGCCCACAGGAGCCAAGCAATGGCAAAGTGTGATGAGGCTGTATTAGATCAGACATTACCACGTTTGAGGAGGAGATGTGGATAAAAGAGGAGATGTAAAAGGGAGAGCAAAGCAGAGTGCAGACATATGAGGCCCTAAAGAAATCAAGCCTTTGGAAAGGCAGGAAAAAAACTGAGAGAAGGCAGTGAGGGACTGAGAAGTCTGATGATCACAAAGGCTGGCAGAAATCGAAGTGAAGGGGCAGCTGAGTCAGAAGGGTGTTGAAAGGGGAAATCTCAGTGAACTATTCAGAATTCAGTAAAGGGGGGGTTGACAGAGTTTTGGGGAGAGATTAATAATTAAGCCTTTCAATTTTGACAATTAATACTCTTTTAACTGGATACATTAGACAATGATTTGACTCAGCGACCTGTCTGATATATCTTGCAACAATACAGTCACTTCTGGCAGTTCTGATTTATACCCTTAAAACTGAGTCAGAGAAAGAGGTTGAACAGTTCCTATGACCCTCCCAAGTGTAACAGAGGAGGAATACCATTATTTAGATGTTGAAATCTTTAAGGAGAGGATAGTCTTTGACTGCACTGCTACTGGGGAATGTCTGGTGTACACACATAGCTACAGAACAGTATGTGAAGCAGGGCCATTGAACCAGCCTGTGCATTGAAACTCAATGAAGTTCAGTGAATGAATCACGTCCTGGCTCTGTTAAAGTTCTTTGCATATTATTGCAGCAGTATTTATCGTGACAAAGGCTCATGCACAGCCAGGTGTCAATGAAGTGCTCTGGTTTCCATACAACAGACCCATGTCTGTTTGTTTTTGTTTCTTCAGGCCAAATGACCCACTAAGTACTATTCCCAGGAGAGTTAGCCTGATTTAAAACCCTCTCATATCTCTAACCCTGTGCTTTCCTTCGCATTGCCCTGGGACTTGGTAGCTTTACTTTCAAGACAGGGCTCTACGTCCTGCAGTGTAATGCAGGATCCCAAGGTTGCCAACGCTGTCCTCGACCAGTTGATTTGGTAGTGTTTTACTTGGAACTTGTAAAAGATAATCCTTCATGCCTGTTAGTCATCTGGATTTTCTTCCATGGTCTGGGGAAGCAGATAGTTCAGAGAGGGCTTCATCCTCCTATTTGATGTTCCTGTTAATTGGTGTGTCTCAATATCATCCATATTTACCTTCCAGATGAAATCTTTATTCCTGGGGAGAGGGAAAGGGTAATCTTTTTTTTTTTTTTTTTTTTTTTTTAAGAAAAAAAACTTTAATTGTCACACATAAATTCATTTTCCAGCCTGTCTTGCAATCTCAAATTCCCATTTTGAACTCTTACCATTTGCAGGCTAAAATCTGTGTTCTCTGAGCATCCTCCTGAATTCTCTCCAAGCAAACAATTTCCGCATACCAAACTGTCAGTCTGTCTGTCCATCTGGCTCACTAATCTTCCTCCCAGCCTTTTTTTTTTTTTTGGAGGGGGGGTTTGGGGAGGAGGTGTTTCCATTTGCTCTTGTGTCTGCATGTCTTCCTCAGGGAAAATAGTTCTGCCTGCAGGTTAAATTGTCTGGAATATTTGGGTGAACAACAACAGGTCTGAGGACAAATGGAAGAGGCTTTGCTTAAAAATATTAAATGAATGTCTGTGGGAAAGTGCTGCTGTTGTGACCATCTGTGGATGGACATATGTTTGCTATAGAGGGCTGAATCCAACATTCAGTGCTTCAATGGGAACCTTGACTGCCCAAAGAATGAAGGGCTCAACCCTCTATGCCTCACTCAGGTCTGGGTAAGCCTCATTACTGAATTACACATGATGACCTAAACTGGTGCACAGGTGGGACAGGATCTCCAAAGGATGTCAAGTGAGTTCTGTTTGTACAAATCAGTGATTCCTTTAACAAAAAAAAAAAAAAAAAAAGAGAGAGAAAAAAATCTCAAGTGGCCCAATCAACAAAGCAAACAAAAGGGTGATCATCCCATAATATCAGGAATAAAAAAAAAAAAAACTTGACAAAACAAATCAAAAGAGTGAAAAGTCTCATTTTGTCCATGAAATAGATCACAGCCTGTTTCAGAACATTACAAAGCACTGAAATTGAGAGTCAACACTTTCTTTAGATGGAGCAACCACTTTAAATCAGCTTGGCTTGTAATCCTTGCAGAAGTTATGGCAGGAAGGCTAAGAGGTTTTGCTTTAATGAGTCTGGGGAAAGTCAGGGACTCTGCAGTTGCTTCTTTGAAAGACTGCACATCATCATTTAAAGACAAAGAATCACTTCTTTTTTCTTAATCTAATGACTGGTTTACACTGCACTGTGACACAGAGTCACAGAATCACAGAATGATAAAAATTGGAAGGGACCTTTGGATATCATCTGCTCCAACACTCATGCTCCATCAGGGTCACCTAGAGCAGATTGCCCAGGATCACATCTCAGCAGGTTTTAAATCTCTTCAGAGAAAGAGACTCCACAGCCTCTCTGGAAAGCCTCCTCCAAGTGTCCTGTAACCCTCAAAGTGATGGAGATTTTCCTCATGTTCAGATGGAACTTCCAGTGTTCCTGTTTGTGCTTTATTCTGTTGTTGGGCACAGCTGAAAAGAGTATGGCCTCATCCTCTTGACACTTGCCCTTTAGATATTGATAAACATTGAAAAGATCCCTTCATCATAACTTGCCAGAGTTCATGTCTTTCTTACAGCCAACTTTTGATTATAACCAGAAGTGGGTTTCATGGAGGCCCAGATTGGCCTGAAAAGACTCTTTGAGGCAAGAAGCAGCAAGAATTGTGCCTTTCATGGTAATGTGTGCCTTTACCTGCCTAAGGATGGAGCCACAATAAGTGAAACTACATATTGAAACTGAACATTAATGAACTAGAGAGTAATCACAGTCTCACAGTCTCACAGTATATCAGAGCTTAGAAGGGACCTCAAGAGATCATCAGGTCCAACCCCCTGCCAGAGCAGCATCATTTAGGGTAGTCTGCACAGGAATGCATCCAGGTGGGGTTTGAAAGTCTCCAGAGAAGGGGACTCCACAACTGCCCTGGGCAGCCTGTTCCAGGGCTCTGTCACCCTCACTGGAAAGAAGTTTCTCCTCATGTTGAGCTGAAATCTTCTATGTTCAAGTTTGAATTCGCTGTTCCTTGGCTTATCACTGTGAACCACCCAAAAGAGCCTGGCCCCCTCCACTTGACACCCACCCCTCAGATATTGATAGACATTGATCAGATCCCCTCTCAGTCTTCTCCAGACTAAATAGCCCCAGGGCTCTCAGTCTCTCTTCGTAGGGGAGATGCTCAACTCCCCTAAGCATCCTCGTGCCTCTATTGGATTCTCTCCAGCAGGTCTCTGTCCCTCTTGAACTGGAGAGCCCCAAACTTCTCACAGTATTGCAGCTGTGGTCTCAGCAGGGCAGAGTAGAAAGGCAGAACTTCCCTAGCCCTGCTGGACACACCTCCATCTAGTTGCTCAGAAGATGTTTGCATTGGATGCTGGAGCACTGACAACTCCTTTGCCCCAGAGAGGTATAGAGGTGTGGAGAGCTATGGAACATGTCTAGTCTGGGGCGTATTGAGTATTGTGATAGGACAAGGGGTAATGGATACAAACTACAGCACAGGAGGTTCCACCTCAACATGAGGAGGAACTTCTTCACTGTGAGGGTCACAGAGCACTGGAACAGGCTCCCCAGAGGGTTTGTGGAGTCTCCTTCTCTGGAGACATTCAAGACCCATCTGGATGTGTTCCTATGCGACCTGTGCTGGATTCTATGGTCCTGCTCTGGCAGGGGGGTTGGATCTTTGGGGGTCCCTTCCAACCCCTAACATCCTGTGA
>VXBD01013792.1:211931-311836 GCA_013399975.1 Indicator maculatus
AAAAATTTTGTTTTAAAAAAAAAAAAAAAAAAAAACAAAAAACACCCACAAAAAAAAAACCCACAAAAAAAACCAAACCACCCAAACCAAACCAACCAACCAAAACCAAGAAACCCAAACCACAAACAAACAAAAATTCATTAAAGATAGAAGAAAGAGGGTCTGGGTTTTTATTCTCAACTCCAAAATGTGTTTTTGAATTGGCTGTCTTGAGATAGTGATGGAGATATTCCTAACAGTAGCTTTTGGTTTAATTAAATGAAAAGATTTTTTTAACTGATGGCTTTTAGCAAACACCACTGTCTACTGAAGCATTTCACTGAATATTTGGGGGGAGAAAGGGGTGCAAAAGGAGGAGGGGTGGAAATCCTTTTTTCTATAGTATAGAAAAGTAAAAATCTGTTTTTCTCATTCCAGCTGGAGAATTTCCAAAGAGACTGTCAGTTTTTAGGATTGTTCTACCTTGTCTAATGATCTCCCTGACTTAGCCAGCTCTGGCATTTCTGACTGGCCTCATGGGCCCGTTTTCAACCTTTAATTTCTCCACTGAGGTTCTTCCTAGGGAATTCAGTTAAGAATGTAGGAGGTAAATCACACAGGAATCACAAATGGTCTATGAAAAAAAGTCCTCTGAGCTTTAAAATGCTTTCCTTGAGTCGTGGTGTCTTCCACAAGTAAGGAGAGAGGGCTTTGCCTTTCCTCACTTTATTCATCTAGGAGTTTGGAAGCCATGCAATTTGGAAATAGTAAGGCAGGTCTGATGGTTGCTGAGATATTTGGCTATTTGTTTGGCTGGCACTTCACTGTGATCTTTGGAGCTAGATCAGAGGCCTGCAAGTGTAAGGAGGTTTCAAAAACCCTTCAGCATCCAGAAACCTTTGGAAATTCATACTACTGCACATTCCAGGATGAAGTGATCATCCAAACCCTACTGATTTCAGGATGAGTTGAGTGAATCCCTTTGCAGACTTTCTCTCTTCCCTTTCCTGGGCAGGAAGATTTCTTTGTTTCTAATTGATTGACTGAGCACAGGAACATGGAGGCTCTAATGGCAAAAATATGCTTTTGAAAACTTGTCAGTAAACTGTCTTTAGGGGAACTCTGGGGACATGAATCTGTTTGGAAAGGGGAATGGTGGACACACCATCACATCACATCTGATGCTTTTGAAAATATTAAGTCCAGTCTGTTCTTTGGGCACTGCTTTTTTTTTTCACTGACATTACAAATTTTTTTCCCCAAAAATTTGCATTAAAAAAGGGAAAGAACAAGTGTTTTTGCTGGTCTAGGCAATTTCCTGTGACAGAAGCTAATGAGACATGAATAAGGCCAGAAATGCACATCTCTTCACTTCTTTAAACTTCCTATCTTTCAGCTGCTTCTGATTTTTTCCTCAGATATCAGCACAACTTCACTGTGCTGTCAAAGTCTATGTATGATCACATGGCTAAGAACCAGAAGAAATCCTTCATTTCATCCCTCTCTTTTTATGCCAATCTAAATGGATGGCTCTGGGTGTGAAAAAGAATCTGATCTTTTCATGGCATTAATAAAATGTTTTCTTGTTTCCCTCCCAATTCTGTAATGACACATAAAGGAAAGAAAAAAAAAAAAAAACAAAAGAACAACAAACTCAAGATCCAAATCCATAAAACTCCTCAGGGCTGGTAACTATGCTTTCAAATTTTTTATTTTTCTTTTTGGGGAGAGACACTGAAAGATTAAGAATTTGATCTAGCAAACAGAATTTCCTAGCATAAGGAAAATGGTTTTACTGCCTGCTCAAACCAAACTAAATGCAGGCTGATCAGCTTTGGCTACCTCTAGTCACCAGAGGATGGATTTATCCCACCAAACAAGACAACTGTATTCAAACTGGGAATATCCTTGATCTGACTCATTGCAGAAGAGTGAAAATATTAGTGCTGTCCCAGGAGGGAAGGCAAGGAAAGGGGAATGAGAAAAGACAGTGGGAAAGCACCTGGGGCACCCCCACACACACCCTGAAGAGTTTATGTCATTTGTAAACTCAGAAATTCTGATCTGCTCCAATAACCAAACCAATTCCACCCAAAGCAGCTAAATCCTGAACCTTGTCAAAAAGTTCTAATAGTGTTTTCATGAAAAAAAAAATCCATATAAATGAGAGATTTTCAAAGGGAAACATACTTGCTTTTGAAGCAGCAGCCTCATTTTTTTTTTTTCCAACTGAAAACTTTCAAGAAAGTCTGCATTTAGCATCTCCAGTGCAAGTGTGTGGAACAGCCTCTCACTTTTGGCTACAAATACTCATGCAAAGCTCTTATAAGTCCATGCATGTGCATCTATTAATTTTATTTATTTATTTATTTATTTATTTGCTTACTTACTTACTTAGAATTATATATAAACTTCATAAGATCTGAAAGACCTTTTAGAACCAAAATAATGAAGATGAATCTCTTCCTTACAGCCCCAAACAAATCCAGAGAGTAATTCTTACGTCTCCTTGGTACACCCTGTGAGTAAGACCTGTGATTTTCTCTTCTTCTTGCAGTCAGATAAAATTGCGTCTCGCTCCTTTGCAATATTGCTGTGTGTTTATGATATAATTAATACTCTGAGGAAGCACACACTGTGAGAATCTCTTCTAGAAACTGACCTGGTGATGACCTCCCTGGAAGATATGGTCTAAACCAGCATCCACTCAGCTGGTAACTAAAGCCAACAGAATAAGTAACTCTGACACAGTGTTACTCACAACCAGAAACGAAGGCTCCACGTTGGGCAGGTCTGCAGGTGTGCTGTTTTGATTCTTGGTCCTACCACTGAGGCATCTTTGGAGCCTCCTGAGGACCATGGCAGATCATCACTGTGCACTACTGAGAGACTACACTGATCACTGTGTATCTCTGGTGCAGACCAGGATGCTCCCACCATGGTCCATTTCAATACCCACTGTGCAATACACCTCTTCACAGACTACCAGAAATGCAGAGCTGGAAAGAACCCTGAGATCTAGTGCAGCTCACTTCCCTTCCCTGAGAAGTGGGGAGGGTTTTCTCTATGCTGGGAACATTTTGGGGTTTGGCTTCTATCAGCAGGATGCAGCATTTTCTTCAAAGAGAAATTAAACCCTGAGTCTTCGTTATAGTTTTTATAGCAATGAAGTGAACTCAGTCCAAAACAAGGTGAACTCAGTCCAGAACAAGGTGAACTGAGTCCAAAACAAGGTGAACTGAGTCCAAAACAAGGTGAACTGAGTCCAGAACAAGGTGAACTCAGTCCAGAACAAGGTGAACTGAGTCCAGAACAAGGTGAACTGAGTCCAGAACAAGGTAAACTGAGTCCAGAACAAGGTGAACTCATTCCAGAACAAGGTGAACTGAGTCTAGAACAAGGTGAACTCAGTCCAGAACAAGGTGAACTCAGTCCAGAAGTGTTGCTTATCCTGTTGATACCCATGGACGCAATTCACACAGATTATGATAAGGGTAAATAATGTGGATTAGAGCGGATTAAAGTGAATATTCAGAGCGTGCAGAGGCCCTTCAGAATCATGGCCTGCTGACACTGATTGATTGTCTGGGCTTGATTAAACAGACTGAACTACAGACTGGAGCACACTTACATTAGCTCTTTTCTTTTGAAATGCACTGGTACTGAGAAAAGCTGCTCACATCCACTGCCATGTGAGGGAAGGCTGAGAGCATTGGGTTTGCTCAGCCTTGACAAGAGAAGGCTTAGGGGAGACCTCATTACCATGGACCAGTACATAAGGGGTGGCTAGCAAGAGGGTGGAGACTCCTTTTTTACATAGAGACATCCAGGAAAGACAAAGGGTGATGGGGACAAGTTGTTCCTGAGGAGATTCCAGCTGGGATCCAGAAAATTTTTCCCCATGAGAGCAATCAGACATTGGAATCACCTCCCAAGGGAAGCAGTGGATTGCCCTACATAGGACAGTGTTAAGACTCAGTTTGACAGGGTGCTAGGCTATGTCATTTCAACCACACTAACACCTAAGAAGGTTGGCCCAGATGATCCTTGGGGTCCCTTCCAACCTGACATTCTGTGTGATTCTGATAGGTTTCATACCCAGGAATTTTATGAAGGAGACCAAATTTTTGCAGAACGTCAGCTCATCTTCTTATTTCGTTTTCCAGTAAAAGTGCAAACGAACCAACCAAAAACTTTCAGCTCCGAGCAAGCCTGGGCAACCAAAACGCTGTCATACAACCGCTGAAGAAGCGGTGGCAGCTCTCTGAGCTTCTGCGTTGCCTGCGAAGCGTCTCTGGGCTCTTTGCCTAGGGAGCTGGTAGGAGTTTTCGTCGTAACAACATTGCCACCTAGTGCTCCGCGGGTACAGTTCACAGACACGGCCGGGGAAACAACATTTTCAGTACGAAGTACAAAAAAACAAGTTCGTTTGAGAAGTTTTTAATGTTTTTTAGGAGAGTGGAAAGGCTGCAAGCAATGCGGTGGTACTTTTGAGTCATCTGCCTGGGTCTGAGTGTGTGTAAAGTGCTCCCAAGAGGTGAGGAATTGATACTGCTGGAAAGAAAAGTAGGGTTTGGCACACTGAAATTTATCTGCTAGGGAAAAAGCCTTAAATTAGCCACCTGGACTCCTGTTGTAAAGACAGATGGCACCTCGTGTTGTAATACACTGAATCTACAGGAGAATGTGTGTATTAAATACATTGCTTACTAATTAATGTCTATTATTAACAAGGGCATAGTTATCAATATACAGAACAACAAACATTCTGCTCATGATCTAGGGAACCACAGGGACTCAGACTGGATGCTTGCCTTGCAGGTGAGGAATTTGGGGTGAGTCTGGGTATAATTCTTTGACAAAGCTAAGAAAAGAGCCAGGATCTTTACAATCCTGTATTTTACACTGCCACCTCTCCTGTACAAGTAACTTTTAGTGAGAGTGAAGGAACATGCCACTTCTGAAATAAATCAAAGCTTCCTTGCTTGCTTTTGCAATGACATGTGAGGTGTAGTTTCACAGCACCTTTTGAGGAATTGGGGGTTTTGAACATTTTAAATTTGATCCCATTGAATATGCTCCTGCAAAGAGAGAAAGGATACCTGCAGGGTAGAGGTAGGATTTTTATTTCCCAAAAGAAAACAGGGTAAGAACAGCTATTTTAGACATTTTTGAAGAGAGGGGTCAAAGTTTTTCTCTTTGGAACTCTGTTAATTTGATTTTTATTTTTTTTCCAAGTGAAAGAGCTGCATTTTCTGCATATATCCAGGTACACTGCAGGAGGGAGAGTTCTGTCTGGAAAGGTGTAGAGGTGGGATTGAAATGGTCTGGTTGTAAATTGTGTTCTTGCTTTGTTCTTACAGAGCAGGATTTTTGGAAGTCTCTTCTGTTACCTGCATGTTTTCTATGAGATTTAATTTCAGGTATTGTCATGGTAGTTTTCTTCTATCCATATGAGCTTAAAGCAGAGGCACAAGGTTTTATCATGAGCCATATGAGTCTATGTCAAGAGCTAGGGCTGGGCTGGCCAGAGAAGTTCTCTTTATTACTGCCTCTCCCTTCCTGAAGGGGAAGAGAAATGGAATAAGGGAGAGAGATTTATGGGTTGGAAAAGAAAACTAAAACAGTTTTAATGAAAATAATAATAAAATGAAATATATACAAATATATAAAGCTAATATAGAGCCCGATCCCCTCGATGGCAGTTATGTCACTGTCACCACTGATATTGTGGGTAGGCACTGGATAAGTCCCAGAACGAACACTGCAGCAGATGGGAACAGGATTCAGGAGCTGGATTCCAGAACTGGAATCAGGAACACATAGATCAAAACTGAAGGCAGAAAACCAGAGTCCTCCTGAGACAACAGCTAATAGAAGAAGAAAGTTTGACTCTTGTGATCCCCCAGCTTTATACTGAATGTGACTTACATGGAATGGAATTTCTTGTTGATCATTTTAGGGTCCCCTGAAGTGTCTGCTCCTCCCCACAGGTGCCACGTCTTACTTACTGCACCCAAGTGTGGTACACAAGATTTAGCAGTATCATAGAATCACAGAATTGTTAGGGTTGGAAGGGACCTCAAGGACCATCTAGTTCCAAGCCCCCTGCCACGGGCAGGGACACCTCACACTACATCAGGTTGCTCACAGCCACATCCACCCTGGCCTCCAGGGATGAGGCTTCCACCACATCTTCTTATGTCATTGTTACTGAGGACTACATTTTGGGTACTGCCTCTGCTACCAAAATTAAGCAAAAGATAATCACCTTTCCCCTTGTGTACGCTTTCTCACTGAACAGTTGTATTAATTGCAACACCAGCATTGAATCATAGAATCATTGAATCATTCTGAACCAGGTAAAGCTGAATTAGTCTAAGCAATTTTGATAAGAAAGGAGCAGAGGGAACAATAATAAAATAAAATAAAAAAGTATATATCAAAGAATTGTCAGGGTTAGAAGGGACTTAAAGGATCACCTAGTTCCAACCCCCCTGAAATGAGCAGGGACACCTCACACTACAGCAGGTTGCTCCGAGCCACATCCAGCCTGGCTGCAAAAACCTGCAGGCATGAGGCTTTCACCACCTCCCTGGGCAACCTCTTCCAGTGTCTCACCACCCTCACGGGGAAGAATTTCTTCCTAACATCCAATCTGAATCTACCTATTTCTATTTTTGTTCCATTCCCCCTAGTCCTATCATTACTTGACACCCTAAAAAGTCCCTCTCCAGCTTTCTTGTAGCCCCCTTCAGATACTGGAAGGCCACAAGAAGGTCTCCTCAGAGCCTTCTCTTCTCCAGACTGAACAGCTCCAGCTCTCTCAGTATATGTCTCCAGGACTGCCTATCCTTACTGCCGTCATTGACCCTAATAACAATACACACACAGATCCATGGTGCTTGCTTTTCTGAGGTAAAATGTGTCAGTACACTGAGAGCAAACACAAGTTCTTAGCACTTTGGGTTGAAATCTCTTGTAAATGATGTTCCACTGAAACCTCTAGGCACCTTGCATTTGGATGAGTCCAAATGCAGCTCCACATGTCAGTATGAGATTTCAGGATTACTCTATTGGCAGTGTCCAAGTTAAGCAGAACCTATTCAGGTAGGAACTGCCCAGCTCAATAATCCATAGAGGCAAAAGTCCTGATGTTTGTGATAGTTTACAGTAATATACTCAGTATCCTACAGCTGTTATCTGGAAATGTAAGGGGTTTAGCAAATCAGCAAATTTTCCTTGTGGGCCTTCTTGCTCTTGAACTGAAGAAGTATTCCTCTGTGTCCTAGCTGTCATTACATGCTTGACAGATTTCAGAATGGGTTGTAACAAGGTGTCCAAAGCCATCAGAGAGGGATTTTCCTCCCATGCTAAAATATACAGTAGTAACATGGTTGCTTTAGCAAGAAGCATGTGCCTTGTAAAACTGTTAAGTGGGTGGCTGGGAGCTCCTGGCTTCACACCCAGCTTGCTACATACCTGCAGCCTCTCCTCCTTTTAGTTGTTTTACAAAGTTCTTTCCTTCCTTTTAAAAGTAAGAGGTGTAACCGGCCAGAGACTAACCTCCCATAAAATGGGACTTCTCTGGAAACACATCTGATGCTCTAAAATTGGTATGATACTCATCTGATATTAGTTCCCTTTTTCACAGGGAGGTCATCTTTGTTGTTATATTCACAGGAAGGGACCTCAAAGATCATCCAGATCCAACCCCCCTGCATGGGCAGAGACATCTCACACTAGACCAGGTATCTTGTAATCCTAATTTCATAGAATCAATCATAGAATTGTTTTGGTTGGAAAAGGACTCTGAGACTATTGAGTCCAACCATTGACTTAACACCAGCACTGCCATTAAACCATGTCCCAAAGTGCCATGTCCACGTGTTTCTTGAAGCCCTCAAGGGATGGTAATTTCTGTAAACAACAGATGAACCAGGTTTCAGTTTTCAAGTGGGCACTTGAAAAATGTAACTGAAGTATTCAGTTGCATTGCATTCACTCTTGCCATTAAACAATACAGAGGAGACCCTTATCTTACTCCATCTTTGACTTTTAGACCTGAATATGAAGTAAATGCAGATAAAAAGACACTTAGGTCAGGATTCATCACTGTTAAGTGAAGAAATCTAGTTCTGAAAATTCCATCCTCCTTAAAGGAGGACAAATATGCTCTTGTGGAGCACACATCTTCTCATCTTCTTCAGAAAAAAATATCCAGCTGGGCTGTACTGATCTTTCTGAGATGACTTTGGATAGAGTTAAATAAGTTTAGCTCAGATTTGGATATTGAATAAGTGATGGCAATGTAACCAGATCATTCCCACTAGAAGTAGATACTACTGTAAAATGTTTCTTGCAATGTAAGGGGAATGGATGAGCTCCACCAACTAATTTCTGAACTCAGAAGCATAATTTTTCTGCCCTCAGCATTGTGAATACAAATTCCTTGATGTCAGTAGGTTGATGGCCCATGAACTTCTTGAGTCCTGATAGTATAAAGTTGTTCAGAAGAAAGATCACAGAATCATAGATTTGGAAAAGACATTCAAAATCATCAAATCCAACCATTAAAGCAGCATTTCCAAGTCCACCACTAAATCATGGCCTAAGCACCCCATCTACACATCTTTTAAATACCTCCGGGGTGGTGGCACCACCACTTCCCTGGGCAGCCTGTTCCAAGGCTTGAAAACCTCTTCAGCGAGGAAATTTTTCCTAATGTCCAAACTAAACCTCCCCTGGCACCACTTGAGGCCATTTACTCTTTTTTTACTGGGAGAAGAGACTGACCCCCACCACCATTCGACTTCCTTTCAGGTAGATGTAGAGAGAGAGAGGTCTCCCCTCAACCTTTTTTCTTCCTGATTAAGCAAAGCCAGTTCCTCTGGTTGCTCCTCAAAACACTTGTGCTCTTAGACCCCTTATCAGCTTAATTTGCCCTTTCTTGGATGTTAGTCACAATGACATTGAGCAATAACAATTGGGTCTTCTTTATACAGAAGCCCTCAAGCAGAGGTAAAGCACATGGATGCTACACCTCTCACTTAGAAGATTGATTAGGGCAAGATCAGAATTTTTTTTTTTTAAGCATTTAAGTGCAAAAATCCTGTGGAGTTTTTCGAGTTTGAGCATCTTAACAGTACTGCAGACCTCCTCAGGTGTTTGTGCATGTCTGTAGCCACTGAGGTACGTGTGGAAACCTGGTGGGAGATGCCTAGAGATTCCCTGTGGAGGCAGATCAGACAGGAATGAAACTGTGACAGTTAAAGCTGAAAGTTGAAGGACTAGAATGCCAAATTCTTGCCAAAATAAGAAAGAAAATATTAGCATCTTAATTGGTGCAATTTAGTGGTTAGTTGTCAATGCTTGACTTTTGTAACAGAGTCCCAGGAAATGTTTTCAAGTAGACACAGGCTTTGCAGAAGTGCCCTGACTATTAGAAAATTCAGCTTAGATTACACCAAGGACAGAAGCAAATTGCAAGCTGCCAAGCCCTTCACTTAACATAGCTTCTCTGTCATTGTCCCCAAACAAACACCTCAGGATTGTCAGCGGTGGTGTCTCACATGCAGAAGCGGCACAGAAAAGATCTCAAACCAGAGTCAGCAGCCCTGGAGGTATGTAAAATACTTGTAGAGCCATGGGGTGCTTGGGGACACAGAGGAGTGGTAGTCTTGGCAGTGTTGGGTTTATAGTTGCACTCAACTATCTTAAAGGTCTTTTCCAACCTAAACAATTTTGTGATTCTTCTCTAGAGATTTTCAAGACCCACCTGGATGTGTTTCTGTATGACCTACCCTTAGGTGATCCTGCTTTGCCAGGGGGGTTTGGACATGAAGACCTTCAGAGGTCCCTTCCAACCCCTACCATTCTGTGATGCTATGATTTAGCTTTGAGACCTTTTAACCAAGGTTGACTTCTGCCCAGTTTCTGAAGTCAAAGTAGAAAATCTGCTTTTACACAATAAGCAGTGTCCCTGCTATGTCTATGAAAACTAAGCTCTGCTCTTCTCTGTCAGTTGGGATGGACACTCTCCCTAGTGTACCACATAATACGAAGTGTACTTGTCCACAGGGAAACAGAACTTATTGAAATTAATTTAAAATTAATATTTTACTGAAGCTGGTAAACAGTAGGGTTCCTCCAAGCTCCCTAATTCCCAAATTAAGCAGCACAACAGATTGTGATTATGCAAACCTGTTCTAGCAAGTTCTCCAGGGAACAACAATGTGCTCTGGTGGCCAAGAGAGCCAATGGGATCCTGGGATGCATCAGGAAAGTTGTGTCCAGCAGGGCTAGGGAAGTAATACCTCTCTACTCTGCACTGGTGAGACCACAGCTGCAATCCTGTGTCCAGTTCTGGGCTGCCCAGTTCAAGAGAGACAGAGACCTGCTGGAGAGAATCCAACAGAGAGCCACAAGGATGGTTAGGGGACTTGAGCATCTCCCCTGTGAAGAGAGACTGAGAGCCCTGGGGCTATTTAGTCTGGAGAAAAGAAGACTGAGAGGGGATCTGATCAATGTCTATCAACATCTGAGGGGTGGGTGTCAAGTGGAGGGGGCCAGGCTCTTTTGGGTGGTTCACAGTGATAAGCCAAGGAACAATGAGTTCAAACTATAACATAGAAGATTTCATGAGGAGAAACTTCTTTCCAGTGAGGGTGACAGAACACTGGAACAGGCTGCCCAGGAGGGCTGTGGAGTCTCCTTCTCTGGAGAGTTTCCAAACTGAGCTGGATGCATTCCTGTGCAGACTACCCTAAGTGATGCTGCTCTGGCAGGGGGGTTGGACCTGATGATCTCTTGAGGTCCCTTCCAACCTCTGCTATACTGTGAGACTGTGATAGTGGAAGGTGTCCCTGCCATGGCAGGAGGGGTTTGGAACTAGATCTTTAAGATCCCTTGCAACCCAAACCACTCTGTGAATCTATGAAATTCAAGTCCAGATTATTTACTGACTACACAAAGTAAGCCAAATCTTAGTTTTCATGACAAATAAAATACTTTTCAACGTAATGTTGGCAATCAGAAGAAATGTCAGCTTGATTCAATCATACAGAAAGAAGTTGGATTTTTTTTTTTCCCTTCCTCTTTTTAAATCTTAAAAAACTCTTATCCAGGAGAGTAGGAGAGAAGAGAAAATGTTGCACAATGCAATGCCAGGTGAAACTTGATGTTTGTCTTCCTTTAATGGGCAGTGGGGGAAGACAGGCTCAAAAATTACTTTCAAAGTAAATAAGAAAGACCCCACACAGGATTTGGATAGAAATACAGAGTATATTGGAAGATTAAATGGAAGGTGCTTTTAATAACTACAAGCTACAGTGAAAAGCAGTGTAGAAGCATATGAAATACACAAAAATCCATCAAGCAAAGCCTTCTCCAAACCACCAAGTCAAGCCTGGAACCATCCTCTTTCCCTGCTCCCCATCAGATAAGGCAGCTCACTGCATCCAGGGAGAAGAGAGATAAGAAAAGATGAAGAGCTGATTTTACTGCCAGCCTAAATAGACTAAAATAACAGAATTATGGGAATGAAATACCAAAAGATTGCAACTTCCTGTCCATTCCTGGACCCAGCTGGGCCTCTCAATTTAAGAAAGATGTTGAGTTGCTTGAATGTGTTCAGAGAAGGGCACCAAAGCTGGGGAGGGGTCTGGAGCACAGCCCTATGAGGAGAGGCTGAGGGAGCTGGGGGGGTTTAGCCCAGAGAAGTGGAGGCTCAGGGGTGACCTTATTGCTGTCTACAACTACCTGAAGGGTGGCTGCAGCCACGTGGGGGTTGGTCTCTTCTCCCAGGCAACCAGCAACAGAAGGAGAGGACACAGTCTCAAGCTGTGCAGGGGAAAGGTTAGGCTTGATCTTAGAAAGAAGTTCTTCACAGAGAGATTGCCCATTGGGATGGGCTGCCCAGGGAGGTGGTGAGGTCAGCATCACTGCAGGTGTTTAAGAAAAGACTGGATGAGGCACTTGGAGCCATAGTCTAGTTGACTAGATAGGGTTGGGTGATTGGTTGGACTTGATGACCTTGGAGGTCTCTTTCAACCTAGTTGATCCTGTGAATTTTCTGTCCACTCCTGGACCCATCTGGACTTCCTGGGGGTCCTCTCTGCAGTTTCTTAAAGGCATAAGCCTCAAGCCATGACAATATTTAAGGAAAGAAAAGCACAGTACTGGATCAGACCAATACCCTATCTGCAGTAAGAGGCAAGATTTAATGCCTGTGGAAAAGCATATCCCAGTAGTGCTAGAAAATTCTCTGCCAGCCTTCAAGACCTTACAGCTCTTACCTAACACAAAGCAATGACTCTGCAGAGTTATATAGGCAACACTGGGACTCATCTAAATTGTTAGCAGATGTCAGTGTATGAAAACAGGAATTCCATGGCTTGACTGAATGTTATATACTGAGAGCCTTTCTCTAGGTTGGTTTAGTTCTGTGACTTGTTTCATTCGATCCACCTCACAGGGCAGTGAAACCATTTCCCAATGTATCCAAGTTTGCTTAATTAAAAAAAAAAAAAAATCCCCAACACTTCTACCTTGTGGAGTGAATGTGACTCCTCTTGTTTCTTGCCTTGAAATGGGGAGGAGAAAATGCTCGTGTCAAAGCCATTCTTCCCTCCAGCTGTTGTCTGTAATCCCAGTCTAAAACAAGTCACTGAGGTGAGCCTTGTGAATGCCACTAACAGCTGCTTGGAAGATGACTAAAACCAGGCATCACCTATGGTCCCAACTGCTCCTCTGTGTGTGGTGGAACATTTTTGGACAGAAAGCTCTGCTGTGAGGTGAAAATTGGTTTGGCATCATGGCAGATAGAGAGTTGAATTCTGGTCATGGCTTCAGTTGCTGGATGGGCAAAAGAAGAAATGTTTTAAGAGAACACTCTCTCTGTAAGCAACAATGCCAGTGCTGGGAAACAGTGCCTCTAAGACTGTAATCCTCCTGCATATTTCCTCTGGCTTTGCCTGGCATCTGTGATTTGCTTTCACATGTCTCACTGTTTTCATTGTGGTTACAATTCGTGTCATATTTCTTAGCTGAACCTAACAAGGAACAGTGATCTTATCTCTCTAACAAGCATGCAGAGATGTGCTTCACAGTTCAGATTTGGTAGATGATGACATGCAAAAGTGAATGGAAATTACTCATTAATAAATGTTTCTCTCCCAGCCATTAAAAAAAAAAAAAACAACCCTGTGCATCAGGCCACACACTTGCACATACCCAGTGAGAATGTCTTGAACTTGATAATAGAATCATAGAATGGTCCAGGATGGAAGGGACCTCCAAAGATCATCTAGTCCAACCCCCCTCTCCTCACCCTGCAGTAAGCAAGGGCATCCTCAACTAGACCAGGCCACCCAGATCTCTAAATCAACAGTAAAGATCTCTAAATCAACAGTAAACACTTAATGTTTTTTTTCTTCTTCTCTTCTGAGGTGTTCTTGCAGTATTTCCAAATTTTCCTCTGACATTAGAAAGTCCTAAAATTTTTTGTGCTTTTTATCACACAGAGTTGCCATGAGCACAAAATCCAATACAGGTGTAAAAGGAGTTTGGATAACCTAGGTATCAAAATTCCACCAAAATACTGAGTCTTCCCCAATGTAATTATTAGTGTCTCCAAACTCATGTGCTAAGGAGGGAGAGGTTTGGCATCTCTTCAGAAGGTTAAATTGTCTCACCGATGTGCTGCCAGATGTCAGTGAATAGATTAAGGCAAAAAGAGGAGAAGTAAGAGCTGAGCAAGCATGGCAGAGAAGCTTCAGTGTTGATCCGTGTCAATGTTGAAGAGCAAGGACAACCTCAGAAGGAAATGGGCTTGGTTGACAGAAGATCTCTGCAAGAGAGAGATAAATTTCCTTTAGAGGATGCTAATTAAGGTCAATAAATTGATGTAGATGCTAATTTGGAACTTGCAGGTTTTAGGAATGCTGATCAAACTCTTTTTGGTCTGATTTCTAGCAAGGAACCCTTCTGTTTCCCAGGACCTTGAAGGCTCCTGTCCCTTTTGCCAGCATAGACTTCAGTGGTCCTGCCTTGCAACAAACAGCAATGCCTAAAACCATCAGCAAGAAACTCTGTCATGCAGATTTACACAAAGCATATTTCTTGGGTCAGGCATGAAATCAAAATTCCTTTAAGGAAGAGAAGACTTTAAACACTTGCTGTCAGGAAAACAAAACAAACCCAAACCAAAAAAAAAAAAAAAAAAAAGGTCTCCAAAGGCCTTATCTCACACATGATACAGTCACAAACATCTGCTTCTGTCTCAGGTTTTTTTTCCTTCTGTTAAAAACTAAAGAGAGTGCTTCCAGATCCCTGGAGCAGCTGTCCCTTTTAAGCCAGATACATAGCAATATGACACACACTGTTGGACTGTGGATGGGAAAAGGCTGTATTTATCAAACCAGACCATATTCATCTCTTAGTTTTGGACAGTTGGTAGGCAAAGCAGTGGCAACCTCTTACCAGGTTTTTCATTGAGCATTTTGAATCCTGAGTTAGCAGCTGGGAAGTGTATATATCCATATCTACACATGGCATATTTCAGGGGAGTCTCACCAGCAGCAAATGTGAGATGCAAATTCAACTAAAACCTACAGTTTAATCCTCATTAAGAGGCTCATTGGTGTCCACTTTATCAGGATAATGAGATAGAAAACAAGAGTCCTGAGGGAGACCTTAATTAGGGGTTTTGGCAGGTCTGTTAAAACGAGGATCTGATGACGGATTCAGAGGGTTTGCTGTCACTGCATTTTGTTGCTAACATGCATTTGTAAATAGATCTTGTTCTTCTAAGCTTTAAAGTGCATTTGGGGTCTAGTTCAACTAGCTGTCCTCATTCTATTCTTTTTTTAAATCCTTCCACCATATTTCTATAGACCTTCAGTCCTTTTACCCAGTCAGACATTAGAAGAAATGCCTTACTTGCAGGTCTCCTTACAAATTATTGTGCCAGTGGACAATATGTGAAGCAGTCTGAATCTTAGATGCCTGATTAAGGGTAATCTTAAGGCAAAAGCAGAGAAGAGAAAGTCCAGATTAGGACACACATGCCCTGTTCAAGCTGGGGTAGTCTCTCTGTGCCTCTGATTCCTGCTTATGAAATGGAAAACAATATTATTTGCTTACTTGTGTGATTTTTTTCTTAGTATCATTGTTATCTATTTTAAGCTTCCTTGGGGGAAAAAAAAACTTTTATTGTGTACACAGACCACACAGTCTGTCATGCTGATGGTGGGGATTAGCTGCTCCTGCCAAACAAATATATCCTCAGCACATCACAGTCCTGTTGGACTGTAGCACACCTCCCTTCTCTGCTTTCTCCATAACTCAAGCACTGTTTGGCTATCATATAATACTTAGCTGCTAAGGTAGCCAATTAAATGCTATTTTATGGACAAGTGAATTTCCAGGAGCTCTACAGTGCCCTGAACCAGAAGTAAGGAAGGATTTTCAAAGCATCAGCACAGCCAGTGGCTCAAGAATGCCCCAGGTCACAGTCTAGGGGGGGTCTGGAACATATACTGGAGAAACACCTGCCTGTACCCCACTGTTCTTGTTTTTTCTCATGACTCTTTTGCAGGTCACTACCAGAGACAGGCTTCCAAACTACAGGGACATTTGGTCTGCCTGTAAGAGTAATAAAATAACTCTGACCTTTTATTGCTATGATGTTAATTTAAGTTAATAACAGATTATTACAACAATATTATTTTATTCCTGTAAAGACTCAGAAACTTTTCCCTGATCCAAGACAAAAGATTTCACATCCTCACAGAGCAGTTTTCTCATCCTTCACAACCAATGACTACAGAGGAATTTTCTACTGGGCTTGTTCCCTGTGTGCAAATCACCACAAGTTGTGTAATCCTTACTGGTTAGCCTGGGCCAAAACCAATCTGTGAGTCCAGGAACCATCACAGAAATTAACAGTACAGTTTCCCATGTGACACTGCTTGAATGCAGAGACTTCCTCTATGGCAGAAAAATACCAACAAAGTGAGAGATGGTTCCATTTGGCCTGCAGAGACTTCTGCTACTGATGCCACAGCTGTGGGTAGATCAACACCCACAGGGCTGGCACATCTAGAAGGGAGAAAAGTCATCCCAGGGGGGTGCCTTGATTGGCAGTGTTGACTTGCATGAGAAAGCAAAGCTGTTCTCTTCTTTTCCATTTAAAACCTAGGACCAGATCAACTCTGGTAGAGGCTCATTTTCAAATGTCAGCTAGAAGTGTCCTGCAAGATGGACAAAACTTGGGTTCTGTGCTCCTCTCAACATGGAGTCTGGGATAAACCAACAGATCCTTCATTCATAGGCAGGGGTAGGATGCTCTACCCCCAGCTCCTATCAAGCTCAGTTGTCCATAATAGAAATCTAGGAAAAAATTCCAGCAATGAATGCCAGGTTTGCAGCAATATTTATCATAGAGCTGTAAAAAAAAAAGTGATTATGTAGGGCATGTGTTTTTGTTGGCTTTTCAAGTTAGGCAGCTAAAATAAATCAAGTCCAAAAATCTTTTTGTAAGGTACCTAGATTATCTTGCTCTCTGGACAGATGTGGACCCTCAGTTCTGGCTAATAGCTACTGCACTGCTGGGAATAGCTGAATTTAGGTGGTTTTGAGTTGGTTTGGTTTTTTTTATTTTGGTGTGTTCAGTTGGCTGTTTGTTGTTTTTCTTTTTTTTCTTTTCTGGCTGTGAAGTTTTTAAGGCAACAGTCCTAACTGTACAAATTTGCAAAGCAGTCACTTGGATGAGGATGGTGGATAAGGCCTCTTGAAAGAGAAAAGTTTGAGATACCAAACATACAACAAGGTTGTCCCACTTTCCTGGCAAGGCTATACTTTGCTAAGCACTATTTTACCTATCCATAGTCTTTGTACAATTTTAATTGCAAAAATATTACTTGTGTGTCCCCCTTGAATTCATGGGGCATTGCTGGAATCCCCTTTTGTGTTTGCCACACTGCTTCCCAAAATATGAAGTGAATTTTGTCAGACCTGGTAGGGCAGAGGAATGTGTACCAAGATGCCTTGCCTCTGTAACTCCATGCACAAGACAAACACTATGTTCCCATAGCCACCTACAGAAAAGAGCTTTGCCACAGAGATGACCTCAATCACAGAACAGTCTCATGTCTTCCAGACATCTCTCTTTGCTTCATCATATCAAGTCAGAGGATCACAGGATGTTAGGGATTGATCCAGAGATCATTGAATCCAACCCCCTGCCAGATCAGGACCAGCACAGGTCACACAGGAATGCATCCAGATGGGTATTGAAAGTCTCCAGAGAAGGAGACTCCACAACCTCTCTGGGCAGCCTGTTCCAGTGCTCTGTGACCCTCACAGTGATGAAGAAGTTCCGCCTCCTGTCGAGGTGGAATCTCCTGTGCTGTAATTCATATCCACTGGCCCTTGTCCTATCCCAGGGTGCAGGTGAGCAGAGCCTGTCCCCTCCCTCTTGACACCCAGCCCTCAGATATTTATGAACATTTATTAAATCCCCTCTCAGTCTTCTCTTCTCCAGACCAACCAGCCCCAGGGCTCTCAGCCTCTCCTCATAGGGCAGTGCTCAAGTGCCTTAATCATCCCTGTAGCCCTATGTTGGACTCTCTCCAGCAGATCCCTGTCCCTCTTGAACTGGGGAGCCCAAAACTGGATGCAATATTCCAGGTGAGGTCTCACCAGGGCAGTGTAGAGGGGGAGGAGAACCTCCCTGGATCTGCAGGACACACTCCTCTTAATGCACCCCAGAGTGGAGATTTAATTTTTCTAGCAACAGCCTGTTGCTATGATGCTTAAAATTCTATGATGCTTCCTCTCCATTACCCTGAATGAAAAAAATAATTTTTTTTTCCTACTATTGATTTCCAGCCAGTAGATCATGAGCTTTTCTCTAAAACAGAAGTGTCTTATGACTCCTGATATTTTGTACATGTGACATCTAAACTCAGGGTTGTTACTGTTTAGAATTGGAGATGTAGTAAAAGAGGAGAAAATCCTTAAGTTCTCCAGAGTAAGATTTTCATTCCTGACAGTATCTTCCTGCGTGTTTTGCAGTTTTCCAACATCCCTTTTTAATGTTTGGAGATCTGAACTCAATAAAGTATCAATCTCTTCAGTGATGTGCTTGGAGACAAAATCACTGCTATTCATTACTAACCCTATGTTCCACAAGTAAGAATGTTACCCATCTAAACTTTTTTTTGCTTTCAACTGATGAACCCAGTCTTTAAACAGAGCCTTTCTACTCAGAAATATGACTTTGCAATTTCTCATTTGGAAGATGTTGCCACTGAAACATTGACTGAATATTCTGAGTCATACATGACAAGGGCCAAGGTTTTTTTTTCTCTACCTCTGAACAATTTATAATGTTCTTTATGGGGTTAGTCTCTTCTCCCAGGCAACCAGCACCAGAACAAGAGGACACAGTCTCAAGCTGCTCCAGGGGCAGTTTAGGCTGGAGGTGAGGAGAAAGTTCTTCACGGAGAGAGTTGTAAGATGTTGGAATGTGCTGCCCAGGGAGGTGGTGGAGTCACCATCCCTGGAGGTGTTCCAGAGGGGATTGGACGTGGCACTTGGTGCCACGGTTTAGTAGTCATGAGGTCTTGGGTGACAGGTTGGACTTTGATGATCCTTGAGGTCTTTTCCAACCTTATTGATTCTGTGATCTTTGCTTTCCACCCAGGAACCGGTTAGGATAATAGTTTTGTTTGTTCATAGAGTTGAGGACTTAGAGGCCTATTTGGTACTTTGGTACAGCAGCTAGTTAGTCAGCTGTAACAGCTCCTGAATCCCAGCTGTGCCTACTAAGCACATAGAAACTGGAGAACATCAGATCTGATTCAGATGTTTATCCCAAAAATCCCATGTCAAAAATCCTTGCACTGCATTGCTCCTCTGAAAACTCTCTCACAGAAGAGTTTTATTCAGAGCAAACCAGTTTTCCTCTGCAATACAGGGCTCCCCTTGACACAAATAGGTCCTGTCCATCTTTAAACATCCTTATTTGAGGAATGGTATTGATAAGGTTATGATAAATCCAGTATGGAATCACCCAGACATTTCATATTTCCTGGAGGGTTTCCTGCGATGCTCTGCTTGTGTGCACCACGTTTGACTCCATAGTACCTGAACAGCAAGCTGAGTCAGAGCAACTGGAGTCACTTATGTTTTTTATCTCTGAGAAAATACACTGTAGATGATTTCAGAATTGCCTCAGGGTCTTATTTTTGAGGCTTTAGTGTGCATGGGATACACGGGGAAAACAATATTAACAAGAAACCAAACAAAAATAACTAAACTGGGTGATCCCACAGCCAGTTATTACAAGGGCTTTCTAACCTCTCAAAGGCTTTCCTCTTTCTGTCCAGACACTGATTTTACAAAGTGCCCCTTTGGAAAGACAACTTGCATCTTCATTTTCCAGACCTGTCTTTCACACTGGTCTGAAAACCTTTGCAGTCATTAATCAGCAGCTTGCAGCAACACAAGCAGAACCTCTGAACCTGTCTCACACCAGAGGACCATTAAGAAAAAACAACTTCTCATTTAACTCAATGCTGTTTTCATGTGAAGTTTATCTCTCCTAATGAGATTTTTTTTTTCCATGGATATTTTTTTTCCTCTATTTCATCATTACAGTTCCCTTTAGGCAGGTTTCCCTTCAGCTTTAATTATGAAAACAACACCTGTTTTCAGTGCCACTGTCAGAGTTTTCATCCATCCCAGAGAAGGTAGGTGTTTCTCTGTTATCTTGAGTGTCTTCCACTCTCCATTGATTTCCCAGACAATGTTGTATCAGCTTTATCTTGGCATTTCAGTGAATGCCTCATCTTCCTCATTCTTCCTTCTTCTGAGTTTTAGAAGACTACATTCACCCTTGTTCCCTCCAGTCTTCCAATTATGGAACACTTGTGATTCTCCTTTTCTGTTTTAAACCCCTGTGTGATCAGACTTTTTGCTGCTGTGCACTGTGAATTGTGATCCTGCTCTCCAGGCCACGAGGGAGGTGCAAATTTCTTGGTCTGTAGTCAATCCCTAGGACCTGCTGCAGTGTTTCTACACAAAGACTGCTCTGCTTTTTAAACTCTGAGAGTTATTCTCATCTGTCATGTTTGTGCTGGTTTGGGCTGAAGAGCCTAGTGTTTTCTCATGTTCAGTACATCCACCATATCATCTAATATTAAATTATGCTTGTGTTTGCTTCAAGACCATGGGCAAAATGCTTCTCCTAATATATTCTGGCTATATTTGGAGTCTGTGTTATTGTTATGTTAGTGTTTTATTGCTCTAGAAATAATAGTGGTGAATAATAAAATAGTTCTTACCTTCAGTATCTTCTGCTTTTGTGTCATATACAATTTTTTTCCTTCACTGCTGTGGGGGAAATAAGGCATCAAACAGCCAAAAAGAATAATTTTCACTATCTAATAATAAAGCAGCAGTTCATGCCTAGCTACTTGTATTGAAAGAACAAAGAGAAGTTAGGCTTAAAACCCTGGCAGGCTTATAACATTACTCATCTAGGGAGCTGGACAGAACTGACTATTAGACAAATGACCTAAAAAGAAGTGTCTGGGTTCTCCTTTAAGAAAGTGATTTTATCATAGAAGTTACTGTGTCAGAGTCAAGCAACAGCCTGCCCTCCAGTCTTGGATGATGACAAACAAAGGAGTCAGGTCTAAATCCCAACACAGGCATGTGTGGAGGAAGTTTAGGATGCCTTTTGTACAAGATGAACCATCTGAAAAGTCAGTGACTATTTTAAACTAGAGATCCAGCCTCCTCCTGTAGGGTATAAATAATTGAAGTGTCAAGACACTTGATCTTAGGAATGGATGGGTCATCCCCAGAGCAGCTCTCTAAACCTGACATCAAAAGAATCAAGCTTAGTCTAAATGCCTCATTTTTATGTAGGCAAAGGTAGATGAGGTGTTTCCCATTCTAAATGTTCCTGAATCTTTCTAACAGGAGTGCTTTCAAGTTTCATAGTCACATTCCAAATCTGTTGGCTGTACCCTGGCACACTAAAACCACCACTGAAGGTTTAATGGAAGAGACTTGATCACTCCTTCTTCTATCCTCCCTGTCGTGATCGTGTCAACAATTAATTCCTTGACCTCCATCCTGAGAAATCCAACTGTAACAAAGCAAATAGCACAAGCAAACAATGTGTGGAATGTTTCCTTTGTCCAGCCTTCCAGGGTGTTTCCAGATGACTGTTTATTTGTTCCTTCTCTGCTAGCTGTGAGTCAAATCCCACTCCATTTTAACTGTGACATTTCTGGATCAGTGTTACTTCACCATTAGGCACCTTGAAATAAAATCCAGAAGCATTTCTCAAACTGTTTGCAAATAAAAAGAAGTGAGGGAAATTAATCCACAGTTTGGATTTAAAATAAAGAAATAACATCTGGAAGAACATGATAGCAAAAAAAAAAATTAAACTCCTTCTTTCCATCTTTCTCACCTTCCCATCTTCCTTCCTGACTTTGTAGCTCTTGAAATCCATACAATTTCTATAATCCTTATATTTTATAATCCATATCTCTTGAAATCCACCCATTTTTGTTTTCTGATGTGATAATTTTGCAGTTCCTTTGCAGAAACCTTCTTTTGAATATATGGGTGTACATATTCATGGCTTTTTATGCTTTTTAAGGGGTATCTATTGGGGTTTGTGGGACAAGCTATTGTACCAAGGATGGTTTAGTTTGGATATTAGGAAAAATTTCTTCACAGAAAGGGTTGCAAAATGTTGGAACAGGCTTTCCAGGTAAGTGTTGGTGTCACTTTCACTGGAGGGATTCAAAGGATATGTAAATGTGGTACTGAGAGACATGGTCAAGGAGTGACCTGGCAGGGCTGGGTTAATAATTAGCCTTGATGATCCTAAAGGTCTCTTCTAACCAAAGAGATTCTGTTATTCTAAGGTAAAAATATATTTTGATTTAATTAGATTTCCATGCCATTAAAATATCTGCCATTAGACATTATTGTGGGGATTTTGTTGTTGTTGCTTTCATTTCATTATGAGTGTTTTTAAGACTTAGAGGGAATAAAGGCAAATGTAAATAACAGCAGTTCACCAACATCTACTAGGTCAAATTTACAGACACTGTTTTGAGATAAATGCATGTGACCATAAATCTCATGGGGGAAAGTATATTTAAATCATCTGGAAGGTACAGGATTAGCAGATTTTCAGTTTGTTTGGAAATATTTTGTCCTAAGTTCTCTTTGACACGCCAATGGCAGACAGCAGTTCCAGTTTAGAGATGATCCTGAATGGAAGCTTTGTATCTTTGCTACTACTTGTAAGAAACAGGGCAAGTTCTTGTCAAAGTCTGTGGATATGAATTTAAGCCTGCATTCTGGTTTTTCACTTTGAGAGTTCTCCCAAGGACTATCACTAATGTAGCTGAGTATTACTACTGAAAAAAAAAAAAAGCAGTCTGAGACTAAGGGTTTTCTAAGACTAAGGGTTTTCAGGACAAAAGAGAAGTCTTGATAACAGTAAAAAGATTCAGATGCCATGGAAAGGTGATGAAGAATCTTATGAGACATCTATTGTGGTAGAAGTGACAGCAGATTATGTGGAAGAGGAAGAAGTGTAATTGAACAATAATAATAATAATAATAATAATAATAATAAAAAAGATGGAGGACTGTGCAATGGAGATTTAATTTTGGGGAAGAGCTACAAACTGTGAGATTAGAAATCAGTGTTTTCCCTCAGGATATTCACAATATGTCCTACAGCCAATGTTTAAAACTATTACCCTTTGTCCTATCACTACACTTCTTGATAAAGAGTCCCTTCTTATCTTCCTTACAGGCCCTCTTTAGGTACTGGAAGGCTGCAAGAAGGTCTCCCTGGCTCTTTCTCTTCCCCAGGCTGAACAACCTCAACTCTCTCTGTCTTTTGTCACAGGAGAGGGGCTCCAACCCACAAATCATCTTTGTGGCCCTGCTCTGGGCTCACTCTAAAAGGTCCAGAGGTCCATGTCCTTCTTATGTCAGATCTTAATTCAGTACTTAATTCAGCAGGTGGGATCTCATGAGAGCAGTGCAAAGGGAGAGAATCTCCTGCCTCAAAATAATTATTGAGCTTCTTTTAATGCAGCCCAGGATACAGGTGAATCTGTTTCATGGTGTTGCCAGGCACAGAGGTGAGACTGACTGGCCAGTAGTTCCCCAGCTCTTTTTTTTTTTTTTTGCTTTTTAAAAAATGGGTTATCTTTCCCCTCTAGCAGTCAGTGGGAACTTCACAAGTTCCACATCTGACGGGCTTAGGAATTTCACCTGCAAATTCCCTTGGGAGCTCCAGTTGCATCTCATCAGCTCCCATGGACTTGGACATCTTCAGGTTCCTTAGGTGGTCTCAAACTTGGTCTTCTCCTACAGTGGGTAGTTCTTCATTCTCCCAGTCCCTGCCTTTGCTTTCCACACCTTGGGTGGTGTGCCTGGAGCACTTACCAGTAAAGACCAAAGCAAAAATATTGTTGAGTACCTCAACCTTCTCCATGTCTCAGGTAACCTGTTTCCGTATGGAGGGTGCCAATATTTTCCTTAGTCTTCCTTTTATTATGAACATTATCTACAGAAGCTTTCCTTGTGTCCCTTGATGTCCCTGAGAAGATTTAACTCTATCAGGGCTTGCGTTTTCCCTAACTCGATCCACAGCTACTCGAACAATTTCTTTGTGTTCCTTCCAGGCTACCTGTCCTTGCTTCCATTCTCTGTAGCCTTCTGTTTTGTGTTTGAGCCTGTCCAGGAACTCCTGAACAACAATGAATTAGTGTACAAAGAATTGTTATAACCCTTTCTTTAACATACTATGAATTTTGGTTTGCTTTTGCTATAGTGCAAACAGGAAAAAAAATGAAGGAGTAACATTTCCAGTCATGAATGCTGCCAACACTTTGGATGACTTTACATCCACAAAATCATATTCCTTGAAGCACTGGCTTAAAGGAAACTTTGCTAAAACAGACCAACCATTCATCAGGAGAAAATTGCCAGTGTTAGAAAAACTTGCAGAACCCAAGGAAAGCTAAGGGACTTTTTATGTTGGTGAAGTCTATTACTCATCAGATGGCAGCTGCAGCCTTGGAAGTGCAATTGCTGCTGTGCTTTGTTAGATTCGGGATTCATAATAAAAGCAACAGCAAAAAAAAAAAAAAGTAAATCCACAAACAACACAAAAGTGAAACAAAAGCTCTGCTAATGCTTAAATTTTATAGTGAGATACAGCCACAAGGCACTAGCACAGAAGAATTTTTCTGATTGGCTACCAGCTGTTGGAGCTGAACAGATGAGCTGGAAAAGCAGCAATTTGCAAGCTATTTCATATTTAAAACTGTTAGGTCCTGTGCAAAACAATCTTTTCTCTCTGGGAAAAACAATAGGGGAAAAATATATATATATTAAAAAAAAAAAAAGGATCCCCAGAAGAAAGGAAATGTCCACTGAGGACAGATTTTTCCCAGCACAATGAGAAATTTCAGGTTTCTATTTACGCTTTCAAACAGTTTCTCTCTTTTATTTGTTCCGAACAAATACTTTGTTCTTTCAAATGAATCAGTGGCATTTAATTATGTTAACAATCAAACCTGTTCTTTTGAAACCTTAATTACGAGCTGGCTTCACCTCTGCTGCGTGGCAAAAGCCTCACAGTTCAACTCACAGCTCACTTGGAAATCATTGCTGCACCTAGAGAGCTATTTTAACACAAAGCCTTCCAGAATTTCTGAACGCAGTTCCAATAAATTGGGATTAATTGGGAAAGGTTATTGTGCTTAAAGTAGAATGGAAGCATATAAATGTTTATTTCAGGAAAATGTAAAAAAGATTTGTGCAAAACCCCCCCACACACCCCCCCTCCAATTGCATTCTATATATAGTCCTTCGTTTAACAGCTCCACAAACCCCGCAAAAGTTGGTTCTTGTTGAAAACTGCCAGGCTACATACAATGAAATCTGGAGTAGCAATACCAGAGAGCTGTCAGTCAGCCATCCATCCATCTAATTGGCTTCTTACCATCTTTCCATCATGTTTTTTTTATAACTGGTCGCCTCTGGCTAAAATGCAAATGACGAGGAAGAGCCGTCTAGAAAAAGCTGCTGCTTTCTTAATTATCTGTCAGGGTATGGACCAGTGGACCCTGGGCCGCAGAGTGGAGTTATGCTAAGCAGCAAGGCATCACGGGAATTGGAGTGACAGCTCATTTTCCTCCTGTGTTGTGGGGGGTTTTGTTGGTTTTTTGCCTTTTTTTTATTTTCTTTCCCCCCCTCCCTACCTCCCTCTGCCTTCGAATGACAATGCAGAAATCCGGGTTTTTCCCACACTTTCTCTGAACACCTGGTCCAAAGCTCAGGGGAACGCAAAGCCAAAACCGTCACATTTCCAGACATGGTCTTATTGCTGTCACTGTGACAGGATTGTTGACAAATGCCAGCAGTCATCTCAGCATCTTGGGAAATGTCTGCCGTGGTTGTGTCAACAGCCTGACAGAAATTGTTAATGTTTAAACTTCTTCCACTGACAGAATCCTGTCTTGCTGACAGTATTTGTCATATGAAACTCAATCTTTGTCAAACTTGCTTAAAAATTAACACTTTCTCCATTTCTTTTGCAGCTAACTGCCTGCTGCTTTTTTTTCTTTTTTTTCTTTTTTTTTTTTTTCTCTTTATTTTTCCCTAAAGTAATAAGATTTCAAGAAGGTAATATTCCACAGTCCACAATGAGTCCAAGAGCACAAGCACATTATGAACTTATGGCCAGCTTGTCCTTTTGACCTCTGCTACAATGATAATTATGCTTTTATTCCTTGCCCATTTTTTTTGCCTTAGGAATCAAAGTTCTGAATTATTCAAGAGCCATAAAAATCCTATTTCTCAGTGTACAATGTGGAAAATCAATTAAACAGAGTTAGCTTAGCACTTATATAAAAATCAAGTTGCAAGTTTGTAGACATACATTAACTGAATCCTTCCTCAACTTGGGTTTTGAAGGTCAGTCCAGCTGGGTAGAGGAACAGGGTCAGTAAGTCTTACCTGGAAACATTATTCCAGCTCTCAATCTGAAAAATCCTAGAATGAAGATTGTTTTGTGCAAATGAAAAGGCAAATCAGTGCTGCTTGTCTTCCAAAAAAACATCATGAGAATATCCTGGGTCATTTAAGTTCTTTGAGTGAAGATAGTTGCACCTAAGAAGACCTGAGCTAATCATCAGTATCTCATTGGATGCTAAGAACAAAACACTAGAGTGGAAAACTTTTCTGTATGTTTTTATCCTTAAGTAGGAAAACTTGAGGGACAAATGTGCAACCAAGTGTGTGGAGACCCTCAGAATGGTGCAAGACACGATTCTGGAGCTCCATTAGAAAGAGTTTGGCCTGTGAATCCCTTCTGATACCAAACCCATGTTCCCTGGTGGCATTATACAAACCATAGTTATTACAATGTCTCTAAGTCAGTGAAAAAAAAAATCAAATTTTGTTCACAGTGACTGAAGATTTGGCAAGAGTACTGTCCTGGATACATGTTAAAGCAAGGGAATTATAACTTCACCCACTCCTTTACTTCAAAGAAAATATTGAGTGTGCACTTCCCTAATTGAATCCATTCCATTCGAAAACCCATGCATAGGCCTGATGTTGCATCCCAAATGTTTCATTTAGATGAAATATTATTCTTCATTTAACTTCCTAACTTGATTTCTGTGTATTGTTAAAGTGTCTGTAATTTTCTGGCAGAGAGTTAAGGCTGCCTTTATCTTCCTTTCAGTGCTGCCTGGTTTTCAGTATGATTTTTTTTTTCCAGTCGCCTAGGGCAAGCTGTTAAAACTTGGGTCCCTAAAATTAGTTATGAACCACCACACATAAGCAATTACTTAGATGACCTGTTTCTAGAAGACAAGACCATGTGGCTTTTCCAATGTAGGTGATAATGGCTAAAGGTCTTCAGCATCTCTGTAAAACAGGGCACTAGTTTCTTTACTTAAAGCATTTGGTCTATAGATTGAGCTGGGACTTGTATCATCACATCTTTGTCCTGCTGCTGGGTGGCTAGACTGTTTGGTTTCCTCTGCAAGATAATGATGATCCTGATAGGATCATGAGAATGATACCTGTAGAAGCCAGCAATCTGAGCAAGGGATTGTCAATAAGAGTAAGAAATGTGTGAGAGAGAAGGTAAAATCCGTGGTCACAGTTCTTAACGATATGAACATTTACATCCTTCATGTCATCTAGACCTATTTCAGCTTCCCAGAGGACTGAGACTGACTGACAAGAGAAGTCAGGGAGTGTGTTTTCTGTGAAATGCTGAGATTTTAAGTGATGAAATTTCTAGCACCATGATTTGAGTACATTCCTCTCACTGAAAGGAAAAGGAGGTGTTTCTGGAGAACGGCAAAGGTGCCAAGGAGCAGTTGATTCTTTTTCCATTAGGAAGCAGCTGAGAAAATATTCTCCATAGTCCGTTCATGGATTTAGAAATTCTTACTTCACTTTCAAAAATTATTTAAGAACAGGGCCTGATCTTGCCTACATCTTCACTTTCCCCCTTACCAAACTGAGATAATTACATTCAGCTACCCTGAAATACCTATGAAATTGAGAACTACAAGGCAACAGAATGACTTAGTGTTGTTATTTCTTGTTTCAAAGTAATTTTGAATCTTACCACCAAAACATCATATTGATACAGGTTTGTTTACTTTTACATCCTGGGCAGTGAAATCAGTCTGAATGTGTTTGAAATATTGACATTTTAGACAATTTCTCACAGAAATTTGGGATATACTTAATGATAATCTGCTTCCAAGGATTAAATGTAAACGCTGTTAATTTAGGACATAGAAAAAGTTACCAGAGGAATCTGATTTGTATGGAATTTTGCATCATTTAACCTCACATAGGTTTGTTTATGCTAATCTATTTGAAGCTGATTATCAAGCAGAATCAGTTATCTTTTTTTCCAGTGTACAGGAATGATGTGAGATGAATGCAGCAGATGGTAAAATCTGGTATTGTTGATGTCATCTGCAATTCAAAGAAAGTTTCTTTTCAGGGGTTTAAAAAGCCTTTATGACACAATGTCACCTCTATTTTACAGGGAAGGAAGCTCAGCAGGCCAGCCAAAGCTGAAAAGGTAAATCCATGGACCCTTTGTACCAATGCATAGATGTATTTATGTGACTTGGCCAGAGTCACAAGGTGAATTGATTGCAGACCCAACTTCAAAATCTCATGTACCCAGGATCTTACCCTCTGCATAATGGAAACAACCCCATATGTGTCTGTCAAAAAGCATGCTAGAGAGTTTGAAACAAATCCATCCTGCCATTCCCGAGTTAGCTCTGGGGGAAAGATTTGTGTACAAAATTCTGTGCACAAAATTCTGTGTACAGAATTTGTTTTGTCTTGTTGGTTTTTTTTTTTTTTTAAGTTATCCCTGTCAAAAAAGTAAAGTTTGAGAGATTTAAACTTGATTTCCAGTTCTTCATTTAGGAAATAGTGAATTTGACTGGAATAAGAATAGGACTTGACTGAAAAAAACCAACATAGGCAGTGTTCAGCTCTTCCATACCAGGCACGAGCGATGCAGATGGGGTACCCTGAGATGTAAGATGTAAAATTCAGCCCTCCAATGAAAGATTTTGGGTTTATCTGGAGGCTGCTTGGAAGCTGGCTGACTGCAAGACAGATATTGAAAACTTCAAGTGGCCCTTTGTGTACCCTGCCCAGCCTTGCAGCAAACTGTTCTTCTCCAAACCACGGCACATCTGTGCGCAGCTTCTCTGACTGATCACCTGCACTGAGAGGAACTGTAAATCCTTCATTCTCCTTGACAAAACTAAGCTGATGTAAAGAAGAGAACAGAGCCCAAAAAGCCTATGAGAGCAGAGCAGAGCAGAGACTGTGTGTAGCCTGAGTCCTGGGCTAAATAATTATCTCCGGGTATTGTATTATTTGCATAATTAAAAAGTTTGGCTGGATTTCCGACACGCTGTCTCCTACATCAGGGAGGTGGTAGGGGCGAGTTAATCAGCAGGAGGAAAGTGAAGGTTAATGAATTGTTATTCAGATGGTGCAGGCCCTGTGAGATTTGTGGATAATTGATACCATTTGGGAGTTAAGGCAGTGGAAGACGAGAGAGGAGCTGCCGCAGCAGCTAGGCTGGAAAAGAGCAAGCAAATGATAACTTAGCAATTATCATTTTGATGGGTTTGTTTGGCTTTTTCTTTTTTTTTTTTTTTAGCTTCTTTCTCTCTCTCTCTCTTTTATTTTTTTCTTTTCTGTTCCCTCATGATTTGAACAGAAGATGGATACTAAAAAATTAAAAAAAAATCATTAAAAAAAATAAATATCTGGCAAAGGCCTTTGAAATCTCATCTGGGAAACTGTCATAAGGAGGATGGAAAAGATGATTTAGTATGAGCTGGAAGTGTGGTAGCAAATTGCAGAAGTTCCTCTGACTTCAGCATAGGGGTTTTTAGCAGGTGAAATTGCACTTTTGTGTAAGTCCAGAGTAAGCCTCCTACCCCATTAGCCCAACTATCACTCATTATTCACACTAAGAATATTTCTAGAGGATGTGAATTAAAGCTCCATTGTATTCATCACTGACCATTCCATTCTTCATATCCCAAGGACCCTACCATTTTAATCCAGAAATTGACATGAGAAAAAAACCCATGAGGTGAAATGCAGTAGCTAAAACTACAACAGAGGAGTATAAGAAGCTGCATCTCCTGAACTAGGCTATTGTGGATGACAAACCTTCAATCAACCTTCTGAACCACTTTGCAGGGGTTCACCAAGCTGCCTGCATTTGACATCCTAAAGAAGGTAAGACAAACACTACTGAAAGATTTCTGTTCAGGCACAGCTTTCGGATGACTGTGATTACAGACTGGCAAGATGGAGGTCTCGTCCACCTTGGACAGATCTCCTGTTGAAGGAAATTAATTACAATTCAGTTCACACAAAAAAAATATTTTTAGTTTATTTATAGAAAAAAATTAATAATTTAATTCAGCTAATATACCATTGCTGGAATTTTTTAGGGATCCAAAGCAAACCTCAAGAAGCTCCTTGACACTGGTTGCCCACCAACATTAGTTTGAGATATTTCACAAATGCATTTCAATCATGAAAAAATGAAATGCATTTCATTTGCTTTTCTCCCACAATCAAAAACATACCAGCAAGCATGTTGATTTTTAACCAGTCTAGAGACAGAACAAAAAGTATTTCAGCAACAGTGCTGTTCTTGGATAAAATTGGAAATTTTAGTGTATGAGAGACATTATGGTATTTTTAAAAAATAAAATTAAAAAAAATCAGATTGCCTGAATGCGAACCTGTCTGTTCTTTGCTCTTCCCTCACCAAAATCAAAAGGGTTGGGATGGGCTATTTGACCTTCAATGAGTGAGCACTTTGTGAAGAAAACTGAGGTCTGTGCTGTAGACAGGAAGTTGGAGAGGAAAGGCTGCACAAAGCAAGGAGGGGATAAGTGACTTTTGTTTGTTGCTTCATATTTAGATGGACCCTGAGGCTCAAAGGTGAAGGTAATTTGGTGAGAACAATGTCAAAACCCACTTTTCTCTACTTCTAAGATGCTTGAAAGGCTGCTGTGATAGCAGTACATGAGAGCTGTAGATATAAATAGGTCAGTACACTGACACAGAGTCCAAAAAGTAGTGCAATAAAGAGGTTACACAATGACTTCAACATATGGGACTAGACAAAGGAGGGACAAAGCTCTTCAGAAACTCTGAGATTTAGTCTGATTTTAGGAAAAACTAATGTTGATTGATACATTGTACCAGCACATTAATAAAGCCTGATATGCACATCACCTAAGAGGAAGGAGAGTCCAGTAGAAGTGCATGTAGTTGGGAGGGAAGTGATAATTTTCCATTACAGTATCATTAATTATTACCTTCCTAGAAAATCTGTTTGCTATGACCAGTGAAAGGTCACTGCACCCTCTGAGCATTTTGGTGCTCTTTACAGGTTCTGCATCAAACCCCCATGACTTTGGGCCAAATGTATAAGATCAATATGATATTTATTTGTTAATCATAGAATCATAGAATAGTTTGGGTTGCAAGAGACCTTTAATAATCACCTAGTCCAACCCTCCTGTAGTCAGCAGGGACATCTTCAACTAGACCAGGTTGCTCACAACCCTGTCCAACTTGAGCTGAAATGTTTCAAGGGACAGGATATCTACCACCATTCTGGGCAACCTGGGACAGTGTGTCACCAACCTCATTGTAAAAAAATTCTTCCTTTTATGCAGTCTAAATCTACCCCCTTTTAATTTTAAAGCATTATCCCCTAATATTTCCCATACCTGCCACTGGTATCTGGAAGAACTCAGTTTTCCTCTTATCCTGCCACTGGTATCTGGAAGAACTGTTTCTCTCTTATGTCCCACTGAACTGATCTTTTCCTTTCTGCTTTGCCTTGGCTGCCTTTGAACTCTTTTATTATTTTTTTTTTCTACTTTTTATTTTTATTTCTCTCCCTCTTTTTTTTTTCTTTTTTTATTTTTTTTCCCTTTTACGACTTCCTGCACCTTTGAGACCTTAACAACTTCAGGAAAGTTTTATTTATTTATCAAATAAAAAATTCAGTGGGAAAAGAACATCCCCTCACAGGTACCTGTGTGCTGGGAAGGAAGGGGAGGGGGGTGCAGAATCTAGGGCACAGCTTGCCGTGATGAAAAAGATGACAGGTGCCCCCCACTGCAAGCCTGGGACTGAGAGAGTGTGGATTGAATTTAAGGAGGATGCCAGTGACTTCAGGGAGAACTCTTCTACCTGCACTATCTCCTTGTAGTTAAAATACACAGCACACTGCTGAAGCTAGTTGCAGAGACAGGCAAGTGTGAAAATTAATTGAAGAGGCAGTTACACAGATTTTTGGGTGAAGGTTTGAATAATGAAAATAGCACTGCTAGGGACATATTTTTGGCTGATTCCAGTGCTGAAATACACTGTGATGTTGGCTGATCTCAATTTAATGCAATCCTGTAAGCAGGTGTCCTTGATGGTGCTTCAAGACTTCTTGCAAATAACTCCTTATGTTGCCACTTGTAAAATACGTGGGCAGTATTGTTGGGCACATCTCACCAAACAAATGTAAAAGCAAACAACACCAAATAAATGTTAAAAAAAACCAACAAAGAACCCCCACAAAACCCCCCCCAAAAAAAAAACCCAAAACAAATAACACAACCAAAAACCAGAGAAATGACATTTTGCATAGAGGAGTGAAGCATATGACATAATTGGGCTATGCTCTAACAAAAAGATTGGTGGAAAATAAAGCCCTGCAAGTTTGTCAAGAGTTCAATTAAAACTTCTTAGATTGATAAATAGGGTCTAAGCCACACTTACAGCACCAGTAAGAGGAGTTGATGAGTCCTTGATATCTCCCTCCAGTCCATCGTCCATAAAATATTTTTACTTCCCCTCTTGTGTTCCCATTTTTTTGTTTCAAACTTTTGGTGGTACTGCCTTTAACCCAGGGACTACTCTCATCCTGATAGCAAAATTCTGGATGCAGTTTAATTAAATCAAAGAAGGACATCCAATCCATCTGCTCAGAAGCTGAAACTGAAAAATAAAACATGAATTTAAAGACAAGGAAGCTGTCTGAAAGCCAGAAATATTTAAGCACCATTACCAAAAGATTCATAGAGTTGTTGTCACTGCAGGTCAGTAAATCCAGAGAAGCTTGAATTTTCTCATCCCTGTTTAGTCTTCTAAAACTTGTGTGCTCAGTTGAAGCTAATCATCAATATTTTCTCACCTTTAACAAACTGGGGCAGTTCCAGGGGAATATTCTACAGGAGATATTAGGTATTTTTTTATGATGAATAACTCTCTCCAGATGCCTTTTTTTGTTTGTTTGTTTGTTTTTCCTTTGACTAAAGAAACTGCCTACATATTCAGCTTAAAGTTTAGACCTCCAATATTAAATACTTAAAGTTTAGTCCTCCAATATTAAGTACTTTGAATTAGGTAATACATTCCTATATATCTGATTTTCAGTCAGTTGAAGGCATTGTAGATTAATCCTACCATTCTACCACCTTCACTAACAAATCCATCATTTTTGCTTTCATTTCTTTATCCCTCTCTATCATTGTTTATGGTGGCCAGTGTTGGATGTTGAAAAGAAGCAGAATTTAATGTGGTCCTAAGTGTTGATTTCTCCCAGAAAGAATACATTGAGTTTTCCTACAGCAGATGCCATCACTGACCATTGAGCTCGAAACTTTCTGCTTTATGGGTCTGGTGTAAAATGTGATCCAATCTGTTTGAATGGTGAAATCCAAGCAGTTGCAAAGCACACTCATCTGTTCTTGGAGTACTAAAATAGAAATGCTTTTAGTGTCTGGGGAAGCCCAGCTTTCCAGAAACCACCAGGGATGTCTGTCCTCCTGACGACAGGAGGGTAGACAATCTCATACCATGACAATGTCTTCTGTCCCCATTGGAGGAAAAGCAGGAGTGGAAGAGATGGAATTCTTCACAGCCTCTTTTGCCTAGCCTAGTGCTTTACCCCAAAGAATATTTCTTCTGCATTGACAGCTGCACAGTAAAAGCAGCTCCGTCTGTTAAAATATGCAAATGACCAGCACTCATCTTTCCTCCCTCTCCTACTGGGCAGGGGATTCTGAATCTAAATTTATGGTGGGAAAAAAAAAAAACAAACCAACAACCCAGAGAATCAGAGAATCTCAAACTGAAGGACTGAAGCACATTTGGTTGGCTATGAATATCAATAAAGGGAGGATAAAAACCCCAACCAAATAAAAACCAAAGCAAATAACAACAAGGACTGGTTCTAGTAAAGAAATGGTTCAGCTTTGAGTGGTAGAATCAGTGGACAGGACAGAGGGTCACTGCATTTGGGGGAAATTAAGAACTAAATCACCACACTGAGAGATCTTTGAAAGAAAAATTAATTTATGGTTTATAGATAAAATACACTGAAAGAGAACAAAAGTAAACTGGTGAAATGGATTCAGCTGGATTAAATTCACCCTAGAAGATAAGCAGATTTTATTTATCAGCTCAAAGAAGACAACAACATTAACTCCACTTCCCATTTGTTATGTGTTTATTAGTTTTGCCTTTTTGTCTATTTGGTTATGCTTTATAGAGACAATGATTTAGATTTAGGCAAGGTCGTAACAATTCAAGTCACCTAATGCTGGCCTACCCTTCCAGGCACTAAGGATGGCATCTGACCTCAACATTTAACCAAAACAAGACACTGATTGAAGTCTTAGCTGTAAATTTGAGTATTTTCTCAAAGAAGTGAAGATTAAAGATCTATGTTTGAGACAGACCCAGCACAGAAAAAGGAAAGACCTCTTAGGATGTCATATCATAGTGTCTGGTCACAGATCACTAAGGAGCTACTGTGTTTTTAGAGACTGGGATAGCTGAGATACCCATTTCTTATTCTGTGTTTCCTAGGTTATGAACCCTCTTAATTCCAGTGTCCTGTGCTTTCATACATGACCAGGTTGACACCTCTCTAAATGTAGCAGGTGAACAGAGAAAGCTAATAATCAGACTTGAGGCTTATTTGAAGGTGGATATGTGTCTCTTGGAACCAACCCTAAACTCTGTCAAATTACAATTATGGGGAAGGTTTGGTCTCTCTTTAATTCAGATTGCTGGAGGTATTTAGCATTCTAAATTCAGAACTTCATTCAAAGAATTATAAATGAAGAAGCTGGAACCTGCTCTTTACAGATATGATCACCCCATGTAAAGTTATACCAGACAGATAATGAAGTTCATTTCCTCCTGTTCCATATGTGACCTTCCTAAACTGCTTCCTAATCCATCCACTAAATGAAATTGGCTCTTGATATTATCTTCTTTAGTCATATCTCAGAACCAGCATCCCAGAGTCATCTTCCATCTGCCAGTCCCTTTATGCAAAGTGGATCAAGAAAAATCCAAGCTGGTTTTCCTGAAAGTCCCTCTTTACTTTCTGTAATTTTCCTTTCCCACTTTCCTCACAATCCCTCTAAACTTGCTTTCGGAAGGATTTTTGGAGGACTTTTATCTTTAGACCTTCAGTAGGTGAAGTTGGAAATGCCTGAAGATTCTTTTTGCATCCATGCTCATTTGGCCACCTTCTCTAGTTAGCAGGAATAGAGAAAGAGAATATTTTTACAGAAATATTTGATGCTTTCTTAAAATGCTTGTCTAAGGCATATAGTCCTCCCTGGATATATCAATTCCTGAGAGGGCTTTGTCTCAGCTCCTTAGATGACTGAACACAGTGTAGCTCATTCTGTTTTGGGGCATTCTCTATCCATGTGTCAGTAGAGTTCTGGATCAGAACAGGGGTTGCTAATCCCTGTAGCAATAACCAAGCTCATGCTAGTAGCTTGCACTTTAGTGGATTTGTTTAAATGAAAAGGGATGAAGACAATCTAACCAAAAGACTATCCAAGTTCTTGATTTGACATACAGGTCTTTCTTTTATTCTTTTTCTTTCTCTCTTTTTTTTTTTTTTCCTTCCCCTTTCTAATGAATTCCCTTTCAACCTCCATCCAGTCATGAATTATTGGATTTGTGGGCCTGTTTTACAGATGGAACAGCAATGGCACATAATCCATACAGCTGTGCATGCAGGATCTGGCAGAGGTCCGGCTAGTTTCCTACTTGCCAGCAAGCCACATTTTTGGCTGGAAGAACCAAAGTTGTTCCAACTTTATCAGCCCTAATCAAGCCAATACTTCCACATTGTAGTGACTGGTGCCAAAGTCATTGATGTTCATTTCACTTCCTAGCTCTGTGATCTAATTTCATTTTCCTTCTAAATTATTATGTGCATAACGCTGATGAAAAAAAAAAAAAACACCAAAACAAAACAAAAACCCCACACCAAAACTTTGCTGACATATACTATTTTTCACCAGAACATCTCAAGGATCTTTGCAAAGAAGGTCAGTATTTTTATGCCCACTAGCAAAGGGGGAAAGTCATAAAAGTCACCAAAGAGTCACAAGCAGGTGTAGTGTATTTTACTGAGGCTATATTTCTTTCTGAGTAATAAACCAAACCAACCCAAAACCCAAACAACTGAGAAAACAACAGAATACCAATTTCCCAGACTGCAGCTGTGCAAACAAACAAGTCTATGCTCCAGGGCTTAGACTTGAGATGAGTCCCTCAGTCTTGCCACAATTTGTTAGCAGATTCCTCAACACAGCCTTGGCTGGTGCCAACTAGCTCTCCATAATGCCGTCTCCCTCCAGTGAAGGCACCATGGTCCATTTTATTTGTCATTAGAGATTCATCCCTTAATGTCAGTCCATCCTTCCTTAGGAGGATGCCTTGTTTCTCTCCATAAATAGGCAATCTTTTGCTTGTAGTGAAATAGGCATCAGAAGTTTGCCAGCTCTATAACTGATAAATATGTTTGACTTTCACAAGCTTGTGTCTGTTTGCTGATGCTCTGATACCTTTTTTTAACACCAGATTTGAAACCAGAGTAATGATTTTGAGCATAGAAGAACACTAAAAGGAGAGAAAATAAAATAAAACCATTCTTCCTGTCAAATGTAAACAACAAAAATAAAAGACATCAGATCTATAAGGTGGGATCCCATGAGAATTCTCCTCCCTGTTTTGCTGAGGAAACAAGAAATGTGCATGAATATATCTTCCATGTGGGAGGCAGGCAGCAGGCAGTTTGAGAAAGGAGATAAATTGTCTCCTGGAAAAGCTAAATTATCCCCTGGAAAAGCTAAATTATCTCCTGGAAAAGTCCTCTCACAGACAGTGGCAAAAACCTAGGTGCAAACAACCTAAAAGATATCTCCTGGAATCCATACTTTTCCTCTTATCTTTTCTAATTCCTGTCTGGTTTTAATGATACTGCTCAGGGATTTTATCCCTGAAGTTTGTTTTTTCTTTTCTTTTATCTCTCAGCAGAATATTAGAATATGCCATTTTTTTTCTGAAACCAATCTTTCACTATGTGAGAAAGTATCATTTTCAAGGCTTTTTCTATCTCCTCTGCACTCCAAACTGTAAGTTAATTTGCCACTTAAGAATGTGTAAGAAAAAGCCCTGATTCTGAAATGAACTGTTTCAAGATGATGAAAACAAACAGTGGGTGTGACCTCATCCCAAACAGTATTTATTTTGTTTGATTTTGTCTAGTGAAGATGTTTACTAGTCACTCTCTCATCTTCTACCAGCATTGGGGAAAAAAGTGTGAAAATTTAAAATTGTCATGGTTTAGAGGCTCTTGTCTGCCAGTTCTGATTTTGAGTCATTCACCTCTATCTTGCTACCATCAGAGAGAACAGAGAAGCTCCAGGAAGTCTTAGATATTCAACAAATTTTACATGGGCTTATGACAGTGCAGGCCAATTCCACCTGCTGGAGGAAATGGTTTCTGGGTTTCCATGAAGGTGTCCCATAACAGAATGGGAAGAGAGCCCACTGCTGAAGTCTTACTCATGTCATCATCCAAATACACCCAGAATAAGCAAGACAAATGATCCTGAATTGCTTCCCCAAGATGCTGGGGTATCTAAAAAGACCAACCAATTGTTTTGAATTTCTACTTTATTTTTTTAATCCTACAGAGATGTGGGATGTAAATCTCATTCTCTACAGCTGAAGGATGCCTTCTAACTTGTTATTCTTCTGTGCCTTGAATTTCTATATAAAAAGGCCCAAGAAGGTTAATGTCATCCTGACTTGTATGGAGAACAATGTGGCCAGAAGACCTAGGAATATGATTGTCCCCTTCTGCTTGGCACTGGTGAGGCCACACTTCAAATACTGTGTTCAGTTTTGGACCCCTCACTACAAGAAGGACATTGAGGTGCTGGTACATCTCTAGACAAGAGCAATTAAGTTGGTGTGAAGGCTGTTGAACATAACTCCTACAAGGAACGTAGAGCTGAGGGAACTAGAGATTTTTAGTCTGGAGAAGAGGAGGCTTAGAGGAAACCTCATTGCCCTCTGCAACTACCACAAAGAAGATTGGAGTGAGGTGGAGGTTGGCCAAGTGACTGCTGCATACAGTAAACTGTAAGCACTGGACATTGTTTGTCTACCATCTAACTTTAGATGGTTGAAGTTAAGGATCCAAATATCAGGAAAAAAAAAGAAAACCCTGACATTAGCTTTTTTACATTGCTTCAGTATTTTACCAACATTCTTCATAATTACAGAAATCAACCAGAAGAACTTTTAGAGACTTGAAAAAAAGTTTACTTTATACCAATAATTTTAAAAAATTAATTTTTACTCCATTCTATATTAATGAATACTAATTTGTATAAATCAGGCAGAGTTTTGTGCATTGAATCTCATGACTCACAGTGATTCCTACTCCTCACTGTATGTTTTATTCTAGATATGTGCACAGCCTGTGCCTAATGTGGAATCGTGAGATCACAGTCGCACAATCTCACAGCATATCAGAGGTTGGAAAGGACCTCAAGAGATCATCAGGTCCAATCCCACTGCCAGAGCAGCATCACTTAGGGGAGTCCACACAGGAATGCATCCAGGTGGGTTTCGAAAGTCTCCAGAGATGAAGATTCCACAACCCCCTGGACAGCCTGTTCCAGGACTCTGTCACCCTCACTGTAAAGAAGTTTCTCCTCATGTTGAGCTGAAATCTTCTGTGTTCTAGTTTGAACAAATTGTTCCTTGTCTTATCACTGTGAACCACCCAAAAGAGCCTGGCCCCCTTCACTTGACACCCACCCCTCAGGTATTGATAGACATTGATTAGATCTCTTCTCAGTCTTCTCTTCTCCAGACTAAACAGCCCCAGGGCTCTCACATCAGTTCCACTTTCAAAAATATACTAAGGCTCAGACTTTTAAGAATACAACACACTGTGGGATTATTTATTATTGGTTTGTTGTTTAATCTCAGTTCTTTGCAATCAAGAGGCATTTTGTTGTTGACTTCCTTGAGCATAGGATCAACCCCTCAAGCAATAGTAGCATCTGATGTCCTTTCTGAGGTTAACCCAAACCTTCCATTTCAATGGCCTGTTAACCACTGGAGGAAGCAACACAAACACCAGTCCATCTCACAGATCAAAAAGCTGCTCGAATAAGGGTGATCCCCCAAAATTTCAGTTTCATCTAAATGCAGCATGAGACTGAATGAAAGCTTTGCCAGAACAATTGCTTTGCCAGGTGCATCATCTGACTGTGACTTGGTGAACTTTGCTGTAGGTTTGCACACATTGTGGCTTTAAGTATTTCTGAGGTACTGTAGGGTGATAATTAGCAGCCAGAGGCAAAATAATCATTGCTGCCTTCATTTAATGCTAAAGCCAAAGCTGGTGTATTTTCTGTTGGTTGAAATGTCAGACCTTATCTGCATTATTCTAAGATCAGATTGGGGGTGGGGAGGGGATAAAAAAATTGCTTTGAAAGGTGGTTCTGGATGAGACTCCACTATTTGCAGGTACCAGCAGTTGATCTGAATGGAAGGTGTGCCTTCTAGTGGATAGAGTTGCACACTTGAAAGAAGCAGGGGGAGTTAATACATCAGCATAATGAGGAAACACTGCTGAATAAATCAGAATCCAAATTCACATGTTGAATTAATTGGGGTAAATATTAATAGTTTTAGCTCCATCACATCTGCAGGGATTCTTTAGTGGAAGATGTTGAGAATGTTTCTGGGCAATGGTTTTCAAAGAGCAGAAATCTGGGGGGGATTTCACAAGGCCATTCTCAACACATGAACCACTTTACTGTACAAAACTTAACCCCTCTTTTCTTTTTGCATCTAGAAATTCTTAATAAGTTGTCCTTAACTGTTTCTGATTTTTGCATCTAGAGATTCTTAATAAGTTGTCCTTAACTGTTTTATGGACACAATGAACACAGAAAATTAATATAAGAGCAGAAAATCCTGGTGCCTAGTGGATGGGACAAGGCACAACAGACTCAAACTAGACCACAGGAAGTTCCACATGGCTACAAGGAAAAAAACATTTGCTTGGAGGGTGACAGGGCCCTGGAACAGGCTTTCCAGAGAGGTTGTGGAGTCTCTTTCTCTAGGGAGATGCCAAACAATTATGTGCGACCTGATCTGGGTGACCGTGCTTTAGCAGGGGAGTTAGACCAGAGGTCTCTTCCAAGCCCCAACATTCTGTGATTCTGAAATCTCCTCAGAGTCACAGAATCACAGAATTAACCAGGTTGGAAAAGACCTTCAAGATCATCTAGTCCAACCTATCACCCAACACCATCTAATCAACTAAACCATGGCACTGAGTGCCTCATCCAGTCTTATTTTAAACACTTCCAGGGACGGTGACTCCACCACCTTCCTGGGCAGCACATTCAAATGGCAAATCTCTCTGGGAAGAATTTCTTCCTAACGACCAGCTTAAACCACCCCTGGCACAACTTGAGACTATGTCCTCTCCTTCTGTCACTGGTTGCCTGGGAGAAGAGACCAACCCCTACCTGTCTTCAACCTCCCTTCAGGTAGTTGTAGACAGCAATAAGGTCTCCCCTGAGCCTCCTCTTCTCCAGGCTAAACACCCCCAGCTCCCTCAGGTGCTCCTCACAGGGCTGTGCTCCAGACCCCTCTCCAGCTTTGTTGCCCTTCTCTGGACACACTCAAGCAACTCAACATCTTTCTTGAATCGCGGGGCCCAGAACTGGACACAGCACTCAAGGTGTGGTCTGACCAGTGCTGAGTACAGGCACAGAATGTCTTCCCTGCTCCTGCTGGCCACACTATTCCTGATACAGCACATTAGAAAAACTACATTAGAAAAATTCCATGCACATTAGAAAAACTACACAGAAGTGCACATACTCCTCCATGTGTTTCCAACAATGCATATGAATTTTTTCCTCCCCATCACAACTCAGGTGCAATTTACCATCTACTTCTTACCAAGGTCTCATCTAAGTGATGGTGAATGGACAGTGAGGAACATCCAAGAGTCAACTTCTGATGTCAGCTTTGTTGCATGCAGAGCTGGAATGTTAGAAACGGCTGAACAGATCCGTTGGGGATGTTGTTGTTGTTGTTTCTTTTTTAATCTCAAAAAAAAAATCCCCAAAGTTGTTCATCTCAGACCTTGTACGCCAAGTTTGAACAAGGAGTGAATTTTTATGGTCAAATTACAACCCCCTGAAAATAGGAATTCCTAATGGAAGCGCTGAGACAACCGTAACTATAGTATTGCAATTGCATCCCTACAAGAAAATTGGCTTAGATAATATACCCTGCTGAAATGACTGCAGTTCTAAATGATCCTGCATCTCCATAAATCTCAGCTAACTCAGTAATTCAAAAATTAGTAAGATTTAGGTTTAGTACCAATAAGCAATAAACGTATGGCTATTGCTACCATAACCGCTGGTCTCTGCTCCTTTATTCCACAGCAGGTGGTCTGTGGGCTGCTTTGCAGCCTGAATGGAAATACTTCCAACTAATCCAAAACTAATTCCTGAAGTTGAGTGGAAGCACATTTGCAAACTTTCTCACAGTTCCCTTTCACTTACAAAGAGCTTGGTCGGTTGGTGGTTGGTTGGTTTTTTTTATTTATTTACTTATTTTCCCCCCTCTTTCCCTTTTTTCTCTTTAATCAGTGCCTAAGCATATTGTCCCTTTTTACACTGTTTTGTACCAATGTATTATATGATGACAGCTGACTCACTGTACTTCTGCAAACTGTCAAGGGAAATTCAGTGAGGAACACGTAAGTCCCTCTAAACATGCTGTGTCTCTTTGCATCATCTTGCTTCCCCCCACGTCCCCTCTATACCTAGGATTCCAAATGCTAAAATCTCATGCTTGGTCCCCCTGTCAGACTTCTCAGCCTTCTGTGGACATGAGGTTACTGACTGATCCAGGCTGGCAGCAAGTGAGAAGGAAATGGGGTTAATAACGTCTAATCCCACAATTTAGCAGAGCCTGAAATCCCTTTTTCTTTGGACTACGACAGAAACAACACTTGTCCTGTCATTCATGGAAGGCTGAGGCAAGTGCCCCTCTGCCACAGGCTTGTGGATGAGAAACCTGCTGGTACTCTGTGTGAAGCAGAGGGACTCTGAGTTGGACATGCAGTGTTAAGTCATGACCTGGAGATGCTTTGTTTCCCATAGATGCTTCTGTCAAAATGCAGGGCGTTTCCCAACCTTTGTTTGCATGGTGTGAGCCATGCATATTCTCTTTAGATACATTGCTGGCACTTCTGCTCTAGATTGCTGATCTCATCTGTATCACACAGATCTGATTTATAAGGTTCATTCTCCTGTCCTTGCCTTGCAGAATGGCCTTACAGACTCCAGTGTTTCCATCACCTTCTTTCAGAGAGACAATGAGAAGGTGTTTGGTGGTCTTACCCAGCCCTTCCTACCTCTTATGCTACTTCTGTCAGAAGAAAAATGAACAGGGACTACCTGCAGGCTGCATTTTTCTCATCTCCTTACTCTTGCTAGGATACTGCTTTGGCAGGAGGATTGCACTTGATGATCTCTGGAGGTCCCTTCCAGCCACTAATGTTCTGTGGTACTGTGAACAAGCTTTTGAGAAACCAGCTCAGCTATTTAATCCTTCAAGACGAGAAATAATTAAAAAAAAAACAACCCAAACCCAAAGAAAAAAACCCACCAAAACCAAAACCAACATAAATAAGCTCATGGGATAAACCATCTGAATTCATCCAGAATGGTTCCTCTTTGTCTTGAAAGGGGAGCCTTAACTAGCTAAAAACCCATGATGGAAGTTAATATTTTGTTTAGCAGAGTAAAAAAAAACAAAACCAAAAACCCAACACCCTACCAGGTATCAAACAAACTACTACAGAAAATACTCAGTGTTAGTTCTAAAATATTCATTACCTTTTTAAAAAAATTTAAACAGAGGCAGGCAGACAAAGTTATGTCAAATTTCTCAAAACGCATTAGTCCTCACCTGCTTTTGTTGAGATTATGTTTTTAACAAGTAGCTGATAATGAGAGGACTAAAAAGGGATACATCTGGGGGGTTTGTGCCGTAAGAACTTATTAAAAATCTGCACATTAATACTTTTCAAGCTACTACTTACTCATCCTGTGTACCTGTTGTTCTGCAGGGTCTGGATGCAAAGAGCTTTGGTATTTTGACTCCAGTGAACAATGCACAGTCCTGAGCTACAAACTGCCTAGAGACTAGGAAAGTTCATATCCTGGGCTCTATCAAGAGATGTGGCCAGCAGGTTGAGAGAGGTGATTCTCCACCTCTACACTGCTCTCCTGAGATCCCCCTTGGAGGACTGTGTCCAGTTCTGGTGCCCCTATTCAAAGAAAGATCTGGAGGTGCTGGAATGTGTGCAGAGAAGGGCCACGAGGATGAGCAGAGGGCTGGAGCTCTTCTCCTGTGAGGACAGACTGAGAGAGTTGGGATTGTTCAATTTGGAGAGTAGAAGGCTTCAAGGAGACCTTATTGTGGCCTTCCAATTTCTGAAGGGGGCTACAAGAAAGCTGGGGAGGGACTTTTTAGAATGTTGGATAGTGATATAACCTGGGGGAATGGATTCAAGCTAGAGGAGGGGAGATATAGATTAGATGTGAGGAAGAATTTCTTCACCATAAGGGAGGTGAGACACTGGAACAGGTTGCCCAGGGAGGTGGTGGAAGCCCAATCCTTGGATGTTTTGAAGGCCAGGCTGGATGTGGCTCTGGGCAACCTGATCTAGCATGAGGTGCCCCTGCCCCATGTCATGGGGTTGGAACAAGATGATCCTTGGGTCCCTTTCAACCCTGACAATTCTGTGACTCTGTGAAAGCATTGTGGAGACAGTTTGTTTTGCAGTTGCATGTTCTTATCTTCCTAAAATATGTGCTGTCAGCCAGTGCTGGAGCTGATGCTGATGAACTAGCCATATCTTCTGTAAGACTCACTCATGCATGCCACAAATGGAATTCTATATCTTTAGCATTTCACTTAGTTTTCAGCTGGATCAGTTCCTGGTCCAACTCATCGTGTGGCCACAGAAGCATCCATGCTGGCATGAGGGAGGGTGTGAGATTAAAGAGCTGGGGGATAGGATGTTCTGGCAGCACTGTTGAGCTGTGTCTACTAAAGCCATCATGGACTTACTCATTTTTCTCAAGTGAGTTTGCCAGAAATAGCTTGCATGAGCTAGACAAAGTCTGTATCTTTGTCAACAAATATTATGGGCCACACAATAAAAGTAGAAAAGCTGAGGGTCAACACAATTTCCATTTTGCTACCACATGACCAGCTGCAGATGAGGAAATAATGTCCCATTACTGTTTTAGTGAATTGAAAACTTTTTCTTCAATCTAATGAGATATAAAAAGTCAGACAGGTCAGTTTTAGTCTTGAATTGCTCTGAGCACTTCTGCAGGTGTTTAGTTTGGGAGACCATTCTTATCACAGGTTTCACAGCAGAATTTGAAAGAAAAGGGTTGGATTTGTGTTAAATCTGATGGAGGTTTGGGAATGCTGTGAGTAGCAATCTTCAGAAAAGAACACTTTGAGATATAGATTTTGATTCTTTGTGTATTAAGGAATAAACTGTTGGGTTAATTTCATTTTGCAGATCAACATTTCAGCCCATTTTCAGGTGCTGGCACTGCTTTTCAAAGTCTCTGAAGGCTTAGTTCCTGCAGCTTTTATCCAAGGATGCATGTGAGTAGACCTTCTTAGACTCTATTAAGTTGAAGAGATAACAGTTGGGCATTAATTGGGCAGCTCTAATAAAGAGGACTCCTCTGCACCTGTTCTGCTTTCCCTCATTGCTGAACTATGGAAAGACTTCATCCTTCTCTCAATGCCTTTTTTACCCCCAGCAGGATGAAAAATTAGGTGTGGGCAGTTTAAATAAAACACTACATAATTTAGAAGATCAAGGTAGAAATACAAATAGAAGATTTGTGTAGAAACACAAATAAGAATCTAAATAGCCAAGGTGAATAGCAGAGAAATCCCTAGGCTGGGATATGCTCCCTTGGATCATCTTCTCATTCTCAGTAAGGAAGACATTTACAAAGACAACTCTGAGTGCCTAGCTTGTGAGCAAAAGAGCCTGAATTAATGAAATGAAAAACAAATTCTCTACTGATGGAAATCCACAACTCTGTTGACTTCAAGTCAAACCATACCAGCTTGTGAATTTATCCCAAACTGCTAGCTCGGTTCTCTCCAGTAGCGACCCTGAATAGACTTAGATTGGTGTGAAATAGATGAAAAATGGTCTGTAGCCTGTTATCAGCGCATTTCCCTACTCTCAGCCTTTAATCCCATGAGAGTAGCAGAAGTGAAAAGGTTTCAAACTTCTTATGAAAATATTTTTCCACCATGCCTGTTCCCTAGCCCTGTCTGTTCTCCTTTCTCTCTGCATAAGCAGTTTTAGACTGTATTTAAGTGTCGCATTTCCAAGCGTTCACGACTCCGCACAAAGCTCCTCACACATCACTCATGCCTTATTTCACGGGTTGAGCTGGTAATTAGCATATTTCACAATTAGCCAGTGTATTTGCTTTGCTAATTTCATTCCATGATGAAGGTGCTAACTTGGCGTGAAGCTGTAATGTACTGGTTGATTTATTAAGCTCTCTCTGATGGATGAAAATCGCATGCTGCGCCTTTACTGTCGGGGAAAGTTAACAACATCCATTTGTAAGAGATGGTATTTGAAAAGTGGTGGTGGTGTGATTGAATGTGTGAATCTGTAATGAAGCCAAGTCAGATAGCTCCTTCGAGAGAAAACAGTATTCAGCTTCTGTGGTGGGTCCTTTCGTGAAACGAGGCTTTTCTAAAGCCAGCTTCCTCCCACAAAGTCTGCAAATACCAAATACTCAGCAGGTATTTAGCATTCAGGTTTCTGCAGATGGAACACAACAGCTGCACAAGAGTTAAGTGCTTAAGCCCTCTGAGGATCTGCCTCTTAAGATTCGTGCTGATAGGACAGAGCAGTTGCTGTTCTTCTCTTTGTGAAGCTGCACATGGAGTGCTTTGTTGATCAGTCAATTCATTTGTTGGACCACAGACTTTCAAGGAGTCCTTTTGAGGAAGAACTCCCTTGCCCATGACCTCTGGCTGTAAAATCCAACACAGTTGTGCCCACTTCTTCACCTTCTAAACAAAAATTTGACTTTGGTTATAGCCAAATATATAGATTATGGCTATATGGTTATATCCATAATCAACTAAGCAGTGGGGAGGCTTGTTCTTTGTGCACAGAGCCTATGGGTAGTCTGCCAGGTCCATGTCTTAGACAAAAAAAAACCCAGACTGCATGAAAGCCACTGAACAATCCCTGGCCATTAGTAACCCAGAAGTGCTGGAACATGTCCAGAGAAGGGCCATAAGGACGAGCAGAGGGCTTGGAGCACCTCTCCAATGAAGATAGATTGAGAGATTTTGGGCTATTCAGTCTGGAGAAGAGAAGGCTCTGAGGAGACCTTCTTGTGGCCTTCCACTATCTTAAGGGGGCCTACAAGAAAGGGATTTGTTAGGATGTCAGGTAGTGACAGGATTAGGGGAAAAATGGAGCAAGAATAGAAATGGATAGATTCAGATTGGATGTTAGGAAGAGATTTTTCACCATGAGAGTGGTGAGACACTGGAACAGATTTCCCAGGGAGGTGGTAAAAGCCTCACTCCTGGGGGTTTTTAAGGCCAGCCTGGATGAGGCTTTGAGCAATCTGATCTAGTGGAAGGTGTTCCTGCCCATGGTGTGGGAGTTGGAACTAGATGATCTTTAAGGTCCCTTCCAACACAAACAATTCTATGATTCTAAGTGTATGAGACAAATTAATTTGCTGATTGTCCAGTTGCACACAATCAGTTATCCTGGATGCCTTTGTAGTGGATGGAAAGGTATGACACGTCTGCAGATCCTATCAACATGCCAAGGCATGACCTATGACAACAAGGCTTAGAGGAACATGTGGCTCTGCTTTACAGTTTACAGTTTTTCTGTGAAAAATAGCTATGCAGGTTACTCATGGTCTTCAACAGGACAGACACAGCTCCAGACAGAATGGGAGAGGTGCAGCATAGGGAAGGTTTCTCTGTTTTCAATGACAAGTATGTGACCTAATGTAGAAATACACATGGTGCTGGGTATTGATGATGGGAGTAGTTTAAAGCTCTTCTCCCTCTGTTAATTCTGCATTTTATTCTTTTAGGATGCATAAGATCTTTTCAACTCTGACCTGGATGTTTAGCCAGTCTGTCTGCATTAAAACCTTTTTTGTCCATAATTTGGATATCCCTGATACTAGTGCATCCCAAAAAGGAACTACACACTCCTGAAGTGATGTTCCTTGTGGAAGGACCCCTGCTCCCTTCACACTATTCTATGGCCTGTGATGGGGGTATTTTAAGTCTGCTCTTATTTTGTTTTACCTTCCTATATGTCCCTTGATTTTAGCTCCCTTAAAGGGTTGTATATTGTCTGGAAAAATGCTTTTGAGAGAGCACTTTGAAACTTCTAATTTTTGTATATCCAGGAAGAACAGATTAAGTTCAATCTCTCTCTAAAGCCACCACATTTTTTATCTTATATCTGCAATTTCTCCAGTGCATCCAATATGAACTATTGACAAATCAACATTAACCTGTCTTGCCAAGCACAGTTCAGGGTTCCAAAGGCACAAAAAACTCAGATTGCTGTGTATGAGACCTTGCATGAAAATCAAAGAAAAAAAACAATCATAAAGCAAACATCCCAAGAATACAAAACCCCCAGAATAAGGATTGATCTCATTCTATTTAAATAGGTAATAAAATTGCACTGATGAAGTCAGCATGAGATGATGATCTTGATATTTTGTTCTGGTTTGTCTAACTGTTCTCTTTATGCTGGTACACCTTTGCTTTGTGAAGCTAGACACACATGGGATGTTATAGCAACATTAGTGAAAAGACTCCCAAAAATTTGGATTCAGGGAAAAACAAAATAAAAGCAAATTCTTAAATCTGTGTATGCTTCTAAGCATGTGTGTTTATCTAACTGTTCTCTTTATGCTGGTACAGCTTTGCTTTGTGAAGCTAGACACACATGGGATGTTATAGCAACATTAGTGAAAAGACTCCCAAAAATTTGGATTCAGGGAAAAACAAAATAAAAGCAAATTCTTAAATCTGTGTTTCTTTATATTTTTTGGTGTACCTTTCCAGTTAATCATGCCTTTAACTGCCAGCAACTTGAGCAGCCTAAAGATAAACACAGATCCAGAACAGGTTTTCCTTACCCTATCTTGAATTATATTAGCAGGTTTAGGATCCAGGGCACTGCTTTCCTGTATGGTTTAGCCCAACCATAACCAATTTTTCCCTGAAGAAAAGCCAGGAAAATATATTGTATCAGCAACATTACTGACCTTACTGACTTTGGACTGCCTTTCCATTCCTGCCACCAAAATGCTTTCTCATGTCCCTTGCCTTCCTTCCCCACCCTTATGCCTTCAACCTCTTTTTACTCCCTGGCTCAAGCCGCTGTTGTAACTCAGCAGAAGGCAGGAGCTGCTGCTTCGCACACATTTTGCCTCCGTGTGAGCCCCCAGTTCACACTTCCAGCTGAGCTTGGAGACTATGATCATTAATTATTGTTACTCCTGGTGCTGTTTATGCTCCAAGAGCTGCTTGTTCACCCCAGAAGGGCTACAAGAAACTTAGGAGATGCCATTTGGCCAACTTTGTATCATCAAAGAGTAGGCAAAACTCACTACGTTAAGGGACACCTTGCCTGCCTTTTGTTTCCCATGACTTTGAAACTGCTGCTTAGATTTAGCAAGCTGAAATACATCTTTAATTAAACACAACTTACCTACCAGACATAGAGTAGATTAGGGCAATGCAACCTTTCAGAATTATATACCCAGTTGTTTAATTAACCTAACCTGTCAAAACTGTCATGAAAGTGTTGTGTTAATTGACAGTGACATGGACAGATTATTATTAATTTTGTAATGTTTATACTTAGGACAAGTCTTAATATTTCTTTTGCATTTAGCAGTCAAGTAAGGTCTTCCTCCTGCATTGTATATGAAAAAGAACAACTGTTTGCATACTTGAAATATTTCACTTAATGTAATTGATTTCTTTATCACAGTTTCAAATCCCATCTCCATGAGGGCGCTGACTGACTGCTGAGGCAATTAAATGGCATGAGCCAACATTCATGGCTAAGCCAGGCTTAAGGGGGCATCAGTATCCTTGTTAATTCCTCTGTGTAAGTCTAAGTGGTGTAGTAGGTTGCTAACCATCTCCTCTTGGATGATGGGGCTTTGTTCTGCTCCCCATCCCTATCTTCCAGCTTAGAGGGCTGGATATCCAGCAAACAACTGCCCTTGCTGCTACAGACTGAGGCAAAGAAGGCATCGAGTACCTTATCTTTTTCATCATCCTTGACCACTATGTTCCCCCTTGCATCGAATAAAGGACAGAGATTCTCCTAATATTCAAGCTAAACCTCTCCTGGCACAATTTCAGGCCATTTCTTTATATTTTTTGGTACTACAAAGAGACCAACCCCCATCTCATTCCAAATGCCTTTCAGGTAGTTGTAGAGAGCAATGAGGTTTCCCCTCAGCTTCCCCTTCTCCAGACTAAGCAACCCTAATTCCTTCAGTCATAAGACATTTCCTCTAGACCCTTCAGCAGCTTTGTTGTCCTTCTCTGGACACACTCCAACACCTCAATGTCTGTCTTGTAGTGAGGGGCCCAAAACTGAACAGAGTATTAGAGGTATAGCCTCACCAGTGTCAAGTAGAGGGGCATGGTCACTTCCATACTCCCGCTGGCCACACTATTCCTGACACAGTCCAAGATGCTGTTGGCCTTCTTGGCCACCTGAGCAGACTGCTGGCTCATGTTCAGATAGTCATCAGCCAGCCTCTCCAGGTCCTTTTCTGCCAGTCAGCTTCACAGCCACTCCACCCCAAGCCTGTAGCATTGCCTGGGGTTTTTGTGACCCAAGTTAAACCTCATACAATTCACCGTGGCTCAGGGATTCAGCCTGTCATCCCTTTGCAGAGTCTTCCTACCCTCAAGCAGATCAACACTCCCACCCAATTTAGTGTCATCTGCAAAGTTACTGAGGCTACATTCAATTCCCTCACCCAGATCATTGATGCAGATAAGGGTCCTTGCATAGCAGGAACAAGAAATGTTAATACACCTATCTTCAAGCACAATAAGCAGCATGCATAAACTCAGGTGTTTAAGCTCTGAGCTCTAGTTTCTGTCCTTCCTCTCCCTTCCCTAGAGCATTCTGTTCCTCTGCATGTCAATATGACCCTTTTGGAAAGGTTTATTACCTGTACCAGTTCCAGTCACCCATAGTATGGTCTCTTGTCTTTATACACAGATGAAGTGTCATATTTGAACTTCCTTGGATCTCCTGCAGTGCCTCATCTATCACTTGGGCAGTCTCTTGTTTAATCCTTATATTTTAGGCACACAACTCATTAGTTTGTTACCCAGCAGTTTAGTTCCCACAGGCCCCATCCCTCACTCCAGGAGTTAATCTCTTAGTGCTTTAGGTCTTTAGGATAGTTTTAGCACCATCTCATCTTAAACACAGCAGCTCAGTGGGACCTCTTGACAGGACAGACACATTTCTAGGAAGTGAGTCTCCAGCAGGGCAGGTGAATCCATATGTCTGTTGGGGTAGAAGTGAAGGAGTTTGGTCATTCAGGCTGCCAGCTGAGGGAAAGGTGGAGACCGAAACTGACTGCCATGCCCAGAGATAGGACTTGCTACTAATGACAGCATAACCTGTTCTGAAGTCAAATGACTGAAGTCTTGGGTGGGGGTGAAATTGGAACCAAGTTGAATACTTCCTTTGGCTTGAAACCCCTGTTGTTAAGCTGGTGGAGAATCTAGAGCACAAGTCTTTGAAGAATTGGCTGAGGAAACTGAAAGTCTTTATCCTGGAGATGAGGGGGCTCAGGGGAAACTCTCTACAACTACCTGAAAGGAGATCATAGTTAGGGGGTGGTTAGGCTCTTCTCCCAAGGAAAAAGCAAAGAAGCAGCTTCAAGTTGTACCAGGGGAAGTTTAGATAGGACATTAAAAACATTTTCTTTACTAAAAGAAGCATTGGAATAGTTTTCTCAGGGAAGTGATGAAGTCATCATCCCTGGAGGTATTTAAAAGACATGGAGATGTGGTGTTTAGTGAGACGGTTTCATGGTGGACTTTGCAGTGATGGGCTAACAACTAGGCTCAGTGATCTTAAAGGTCTTTTCCAATTTAACTAATTCTGTGATTCTGTCCTGTGGAATTCTCTACAGTATCTAAACTCTACTCCGAAGAATTTGTCAGCAGTTTCTGGGAGAACAAAATAAAACTGCCACAGTCTTGCTTGGGAATGGGCAATAGTTGTGGAGAGGGTGGTGCTGGTCTCTTCTCANTTAACTAATTCTGTGATTCTGTCCTGTGGAATTCTCTACAGTATCTAAACTCTACTCCGAAGAATTTGTCAGCAGTTTCTGGGAGAACAAAATAAAACTGCCACAGTCTTGCTTGGGAATGGGCAATAGTTGTGGAGAGGGTGGTGCTGGTCTCTTCTCACAGGTGATTAGTGACAGAACAAGAGGGAATGGCCTCAAGCTATGACTGGGTAGGTTTAGACTGGACATTAGGTGGAAGTTTTTCCCAGCAAGAGTGGTCAGGCATTGGAATGTGCTGCTAGGGAGGTCGTTGAGTCACCAACCCTGGATGTGTTTAAAGGTGGTTTGGATGTGATGCTTGGGGATATGGTTTAGGGGTGAACCTTGTAGAGTAGGGTTCTGGGTTGGACTTGGTGATCCTGAGGATCTTTTCCAACCCAGATGATTCTGTGATTCTGAATGGCATGGGGGACAGTGAGATGTTGTGGCAAAGCAGGGTTCACTGTGTGCTGCCTGCAGCCTTGTCTGCCGTGCAACAAACACCTTTTGGTAAGGCATCATGGAAAGAAACACCAAAGGAAGGCCGAGGCAGCCCTAGTGACTGTGCCTCAGTTTCTCTACTGCAAAAGAGCCAGAATTTCTCTGTTCCCTGTAAGCTCGCCCTGGTGCCACTAGATGGTGCTTTTAATCTCCGCTAAAACCTGCACTCCTCCCTAACTGGGTGTTTGTGTTTTTTTCATTCCTCAGTAACTCCAGGTTTGGGGAAGAGGGATTCTTTGCAGATGGGAAACATCCTGCATGAAGAAAGACCACCAGAAGCACAAATCTGTGTGTAAAAACAATAAATTCTGCATTGCCTTTTTTCCAGCAGTATTGGTACAGTTGTGATCCCGAAGCAAAATACACTCCCTAGGTAGCCTGACAGCTGCTGACAGTAAGGGACAATCTGGTCTGTAACAGCAGTGCCTTTTAACAGTGCCACTGGCCAGGCTCCATCAGGGCTGCACAGGCTGGAGGACTCACAGCTCCAGATCAGCCCTGGAAAGGCTGCATGTATGCAGATTGCCCTGGAATTGTTAGTCCCTCTGTTTTCAGACTCCCAGACCATCTGGCTCCTGGCTCGGACATGAGCCGGTGGGATGCAGGTGTTTGGGCAGCCTGGTGAGAAAGCTGGCCAGGAAGTTAGGCAGTTCTGGGCATCCAGCACCTCACTAAAGCCACCAACCCCACGTGTCCTGAGCAGCACAGCCACCCCCTCAGTTGCACCTGTGTAAAGAAAGTACTCTGGTTGCTGTCAATTGGTATGAGGTAAGTGATATGTAAATAGGTCACATTTCTGATCTACTCTCACATTCTCTCTTAGGTTTTCATAGAATCATAGAATGGTCTGGATTGGAAAGAACATCACACAGGATCACAGGATGTCAGGGTTTGGAAGGGACCTCTGGAGATCATTGAGTCCAACCCCACCTGCCAGAGCAGGACCATAGAATCCAGCACAGGTCACACAGGAATGCATCCAGATGGGTCTTGAAAGTCTCCAGAGAAGGAGAGTCCACAACCTCTCTGGGCAGCCTGTTCCAGTGCTCTGTGGCCCTCATAGTGATGAAGAAGTTCCTCCTCATGTTGAGGTGGAATCTCCTGTGCTCTAATTTATATCCACTGGCCCTTGTCCTATCCCAGGGTGCAAGTGAGCAGAGCCTGCCTCCTCCCTCTTGACACCCAGCCCTCAGATATTTATGAACATTTATTAAATCCCCTCTCAGTCTTCTCTTCTCCAGACTGAACAGCCCCAGGGCTCTCAGCCTCTCCTCACAGGGCAGTGCTCCAGTCCCTCAGTCATCCTGGTAGCTCTCCCTTGGACTCTCTCGAGTAGATCTCTATTGAATCCAGGTAAGTTCCCTTAGGTAATACACACTTATTAATTTAGTTCTTATCATTTTCATTTCCAGTCTCAGGAGTAAATCCTGAAAAAAGTGTTGATGTTCAGAAGAGTACCTCAGTATCTGTTATCTTTCCCACCTCCTTTTACAGAAGAAGTTTGGTGATGCAGTGATTCTTTGCACTGTAATTCATCTCACTTTTCTCCTCTCACTAGACCTTCCCAGAGAAATTACAAAGAAAACATTCTTTATTAAAAAAGTACAAAATGTTCTTCTTTTAAAGCTGTTTTGAGCACAATCCCAACGAATTAAGACTTTTGTTATTAACTTTATAATTTTATACAAAGATTTATGAAGCCAACTGAGCTGTTATGACTCCTAGCATCTTTTATGCGATATAGCACTAATATCCTGTCTAGATACAACTGCATGCTACTAAAACTCCCTCAAGTTGCATAAGAATAGATAAAGACATCAAGTCTTGAAGGCACCAAGGTGAACTTTCAGCCTTCTCTGTCACATACATGTGCACTGCTCTCCTGGCAACCATTCCTTGTAACCATTACTCATTGTTATTCCTTTCTCAGCTGAAGAGGAAGTAAATCCCATGAAGGACCATGGTACATTTATTCACTGGAACCAGGTTATAGGCCTCATAACATATTCAAGCCAATTCATTAGGGCAGCAACAAAGGAAGCCTTAAAAAGCTACATCTTTTCTTATATTAGACTTTTCCACGCTAAGAAGAAACATTTACATGGCAAAGACAAAGCCACCATTGTACAACCCAAATTCAAATAACAGTAATAATATTTTCTGGCTCCAGATTTATGTTTCCATCTGGCTGAAGTGACTTGGCAACCAAAAGCATAAGCTTTGTTTCAATTCCTGGTATCAACAAGTACCCTTAAGGCATATTAGGGAGGTATGACAAAAATCTAGTGAATGCCAAAAGCAGTGAAGCTTAGTTATTGGCTTGCCAGCACAAGAGAAATATAATCTGCATTTTGTAAGTATGAATATAGAACAAGCCCTGGCATCACAAGCTGCTGTCAGTCAGGAGGAACTTCCTACTTCTTTTCAGAATATATTTCATTTTATGCCAATTTGTTTTTCCAGTGTGGTTCAGTGAATGGAGGATTAAGCACAATGGGGTGGCATAAACCAGCATGTGTGTACCCTTTGTATATGCATTCTCTTATTCCACGCCGTTGCACTCAGCCCAGCATGCCTTGAGTAATGGACAACTCAGAATGAGCACACCTCAGGACTTTCTTGGATGTTAATTTTAGTGTCCCTAAGGATGAGTTTTAAAGCCTCATATTTTATTTTCAAGCAGTCTGTCCAGGATGTCTGTCTATCAAAGATCTTAACCTCTGCAATTTTTGTGAAGGCACAAGTGAGTCTTCACTGACCACTTTGGCAGAGTTTGAATCCAAATCTTGTTCAGATAAGAAGTGGACCAGGCAATAATGAATAGGGCATGCCACACTGTATCTTCTGCCTTTGTTTGAGTTTGTTTGCTGTGTGAGCTGTTAACTTCAATTCTGCTTCCACAACTTCAGTTTTCAATGTCACATTGATGTGTTTCTGTTTTCAGTGAACAAAGAAGCATGGGCAGGCAAGAATGTGGACTGAGGCTCAAAGATATCATAGATTCATAGAATACCAGGTTGGAAGGGACTTCAAGGATCATCTAGTCCAACCTTTCAGGAGATGAATATAGTTCAAATCATAGAATCATAGAATCAGCCAGGTTGGAAGAGACCTCCAAGATCATCCAGTCCAACCTATCACCCAGCCCTATCCAATCAACCAGACCATGGCACTAAGTGCCTCATCCAGGCTTCTTTTGAACATCTCCAGGGATGGCGACTCCACCACCTCCCTGGGCAGCACATCCCAATGGGCAATCACCCTCTCTGTGAAGAACTTCCTCCTACTATCCAGCCTAAACCTCCCCTGGTGCAGTTTGAGACTGTGTCCTCTCCTTCTGTCACTGGTTGCCTGGGAGAAAAGACCAACCCCCACCTGGCTACAACCTCCCTTCAGGTAGTTGTAGACAGCAATGAGGTCACCCCTGAGCCTCCTCTTCTCCAGGCTAAACACCCCCAGCTCCCTCAGCCTCTCCTCATTGGGTTTGTGTTCCAGACCCCTCCCCAGCTTCGTTGCCCTTCTCTGGACACATTCCAGTCCCTCAACATCTCTCTTGAATTGAGGAGCCCAGAACTGGACTCAGGACTCAAGGTGTGGTCTGACCAGAGCTGAGTACAGGGGAAGAATAACCTCCCTTGTCCTGCTGGCTGCACTATTCCTGATCCAGGCCAGGATGCCATTGGCTCTCCTAGCCTCCTGGGCACACTGCTGGCTCATGTTCAGCTACTATCACCCAGCACCCCCAGGTCTCTCTCTGCTCTCCAGCCACTCTGTCCCCACACAGCCCAGCACCATGCCAAGCTGGACCTTGAAACTGTCTAATGTAGGGCCAGCTGTTTGGGCCAGCTACAACTTCTAGTTCTGCCTGGTAGCTTGAAATAGGAGAAAAATCAAATGATGGAGTCAGACCCATGGGTGTTACAACAGATCTTTTGTGACCTTTTTAAAAGAAACCCATCAGCTGTCTGATTTGTCATCCTGTGGCTCCTGAGTGACCTGCAAAGTGTCCCTGAGCAGCACTGAATGATCAGAAGACATCACATAGCCAGCCATGGCTTTGTGCTGAGTGAGCAACTGGTGAGTAATGAGGCTTTGTGAAAGCAAATGGAATGAGTTGGAAGCTACTGAAGCTACCACTACCAAATTGTCCTGGTGTCAGGTTCCACACCCAGAGCTTCATGATGTAAAGCTGGGCACAGGAATCTTTTAGTAGGTGGCTTGCTGAAACAAGGAGCTTAACTTCCTCCTCTGTCTGAAAGAATCAGACATTAAATAATTCCAGTGATGACTTTTTTTGCTGTTTTTAGCTTGGGTTGAGCTACAAGAGTGACCTTCTGGCTTTACTTATCTCCTGTTATTCTGTGTTTCAGGTCTTCTGCCCCTCACAATTTGAGGTGCAGTGGGAAAAATCTAACACAGCCATCTCTCCCCTTTGCCCAGATTTTTATTGTTGGTAAGTTTTGCCTCAGAGGACAGTTACAGGGCTGAGCTCACCTATTTCACCAGGTCACACCAGGAGCCTGCAGCAATGTTTGCCATGGGTTCCAGGATGTGACCCTGAACACAATGACATTTCATAGCATATTTTTTTTCCTTATGATGCAATTGATCAAATCCCAGTGAATAACAGCCTAACTGTAGCAGATTTTCAAGTTCATCAGGCCTAAACAAGTTTTCAGCCTCCTTGTGATGGTTTGAAACTGTCTCTTTAATTTTTCTTCTCACACTGACACACTCCTGAACTCTCTAAGGGTAGAGATTATGAAGCAAAAAAACAGAATCTGAACTCCAAATCAAATGTCTCCTTCCTTTTCTGCTGCATCACAGTAGAGTGAGTGACTGGAGACACATTTCTATGGCTTGTGCCTTATCAGAATTCTTGAGAAGTGGCTTTTATAGCTGGCAAAGTAAGGATTTACATTGCAAAATGGGCTGCTGGAACAAAGAATTAGTTGGACTACCTTTCCTGTGCTAGGAGCCACAAAGCCTGGTTATTGAGCAAGCTCCACCAGCTGAAATGCTGGCCTCTTGTCTCCAACCTATACAGCTCAAAACATAGATCTTCAACATTTGTGTCACCCAGATAAATCTGCTTCTGAGTGCTGGATGGCAGTGCAGGAGGGGAAAGAGTCCCTCTCAGCACTGCCATTGACTTTCCTCTGCCACCTTCTGCTCCAAGCCCAGTTTCCCAAGGCTTTTCCAGGCTCTACCTAGAACCTGTCTTCACAATTCTGTTGCCCAAAAGCAGGACCAGACAGAGCCCTTCCCCTCTTCATTGGAACAGTGGGAGCCCAACAGTCCCAGGAATTCAATCATGGCAAATTTTCTCCTGGGCTGCATAACAAGAAGGGTGCCCAAGAGGTTGAGGGAGGTGAGAGCAGCTACCATGGGACTCTACCTCAGAGTACTGCATCCAACCCTGAGTCCCTCAGCACAGAAAGGACATGGACCTGTTAGAGTGAATCCAGAGATCTTTTTGCATGGGACCTTCCATAAGAGAGACTTTTTTTTTTTTTTTTTTACCAGGGCCTGAAGTGACAGAACAGGAGGTAGTGTTTTTAAATTGAAAGAGAGTAGAGTTAGAAGAAATATAAAATAGATCATTTTTGCAAAGAGGATGGTGAGACCTGGAACAGGTTGCCCAGAGAAGTCCCCATTATTGGAATTGTTCAGTGTCAGGTTGAATGGGGCTTTGGAAACTTCATCTAGTGAAAGGTTCCCTGGCCCCTGGCAGGTACATTGAAGTTAGATGATCTTTAAAGGCCCATTCCAACCAAACCATTCTATGAGTCTACAATTTTTGAAGGGAATGTGTGAGATAGAGATGGTTTGGGGGGAAAATGAGACACAGTGAGAGGCATACCACAGGTCTGCTGCAATCTCTTAGTCTGATCTGCTGCCAAAGGGAGGTTAATGAAAGGTAAGAAAGGGGAAAAAGCAGTTTTCTTCTAGGAATAATTTCCTTAAATGCTTCACTGCTCTTGAAATCTTTATCAACCCTTCCTGGTCTCATCCCAAGCCCCCTCCCTCCACATCCTCTGAGCTTCCCTCAAACTCACACCTTCATTTTCCACTGGTGCTTCTTGTGACTCATATCAATTTCCATAAAAACCTTCACACTTCTTCTGTCACAGTCACAATATGCAATTTTGCCTAAGACATCTCAAATCAGCTCTGCTACGAAAGAGGCTACAGGGAAAGATTTAAGGTGCCAAACAGCCTTAAAGAAATCACTAACAGTTGCAAGCACACTATTTATATTGAACAAAAGTGTTCATGAACATCTGTATTTGTATGCCTGCCTGCACAGTGGGGTGCATGATATAGCTTGCATGGTAGAGACTCAAACTGATTGAAGACTTTGTCTTTCCTCTCTAATTCGGTGTTGAGTAGTAGAAGAATTAACTTAAAATGGTTTCTGCAGATGTTTGACATTTCTCTTCATAGCCAAGCCCATATCACTGCATGTTGGACTTGCATGCTCACTTCATTGAATAAAAAGGGGCTGATCTCAGTTTGTGGTTGGTCTCAGGGTATGTATAGCAGTGAGGCTTTTCCTCTACATGGTAGGTGTTCAGGAAATTTGAATTCTTCACTTTAGACCTGGGAAAATCACAGTTTTCTCAGTCCACTTTAGCAACAACCTTTGGTTTCTACAGAATGGTCAGAGCTGGAAGGGACCCCAAGGTTCATCTAGTTCCAATCCAGTTTTCAATCTTCTGGAGGTATTTCCTACAACTGGACAGAGGAAGACAGAGACAAGAATTAGTTGTGCTCTAGGGAAATATTTATTTTGCAGTGGTGCTGCAGCCAGGCAGCAGTAGCTCTTTCCTGAACCATGACTGAACTAAAGCTGAAAGCAAATTTAAATAGCTGTAAGCAATAACTACAGTCCACAGTTAATGACAAGTGGAGGCCATTAGGAATCTTTCCTTCACATCTCTGCTGCATTTATAATTCTGCCTTATTTTGGTGGAACATTGGAACAGGTTGCCCAGGGAGGTGGTTGAGGCCCCTTCCCTCTAGAAATATTCAAGGTAAGATTCCATGAGGCCCTGGGCAGCCTGATCTAGTTGAAGATGTCCCTGCTGACTGTGGGGAGGTCACACTAGATGATCTTTGGAGGTCCTTTCTGGTCTGGACCATTCTGTGATTACAGTGTCACAGTCTCACAGTATATCAGAGGTTGGAAAGGACCTCAAGACATCATCAGGTCCAACCCCCCCTGCCAGAGCAGCATCACTTAGGGTACTTTGCACAGGAATGCATCCAGGTGGGTTTGGAAAGTCTCCAGAGAAGGAGACTCCACAACTGCCCTGAGCAGCCTGCTCCAGGGCTCTGTCACCCTCACTGGAAAGAAGTTTCTCCTTACGTTGGGCTGAAATCTTCTGTGTTCTAGTTTGAACCCATTGTTCCTTGTCTTATCACTGTGAACCACCCAAAAGAGCCTGGCCCCCTCCACTTGACACCCACCCCTCAGGTATTGATAGACATTGATCAGATCCCCTCTCAGTCTTCTCTTCTCCAGACTAAACAGCCCCAGGGATCTCAGTCTCTCTTCCCAGGGGAGATGCTCAAGTCCCCTAAGCATCCTCCTGGCTCTCCATTGAATTCTCTCCAGCAGGTCTCTGTCTCTCTTGAACTGGGGAGCCCAAAACTGGACACAGGATTGCAGCTGTGGTCTCAGCAGGGCAGAGCAGAGAGGTAGAAGAACTTCCCTAGCCCTGCTGGACACAGCTTTCTTGATACATCCCAGGATGTGAGGAGATTCAATTAGGAGATTCAATTAAGAGAAGAGATTCAATTAAGCATAGGCAAAAGCTCCCACACTTATTTGACTTATCAACTTGCAGAACGTTTTGGGTTGGAAGGGACCTTTAAAAGTCATCTAGTCCAACCCCTGTGAAGTGAGCAAGGACATCATTAACTAGATTAGGTTGCACAGGGCAACTTCTTAGTTCTTGGTATGCTTTTAGTCCTCAGTGAGCATTTCTTGACCATTCTCTAAAGAAGTTTCTCGTCATGCTCAGGTGGAACTTCCTGTGTCTGTTGCCCCTTGTCCTATCACAGGGTACCTTTGGAAAGAGACTAGCACCATAGATAGGTCTCCTTTCCTGGAGACATTCAAAACCTGCCTGGATGCATTCCTGTGTGACCTACCCTAGGTGATCCTGCTCTGGCAGGGATTTTGACCAAGATGATCTTTTGAGGCCCTTTCCAAACCCTAACACTCTGTGATTCTGTGATTCTGTGTATAATATGACTACATGGTGATAAAATTGATTAAAAAAGAGCACCTCTTCCAGAAAGAAGAATTTTGTTAAAGAGTAACCAAACTTTACAATTAAATGAGAAACCCTGGTTAATGAACTGTATTTCAGTTTCTTTCCTAACAACCACCATCACTCTGTTAAGTATGTTGTTGATATTAATGTATTCATCCTCACTGCACTGTTGAATCCCTTTAACTTCAGTCAGGAACTCAGCAGGAACAACGGGACAGGTTCCTAACAGGACACAGGGATGGATATGAAACCAGAACCCAAAACCAGAAAGTTGGTTGTGCTTGGGGTTCTGTCTGAAAGGAACCCAAGCATTTGAACTGAAAGAAAAACAGCTCTGACCTTTCCTTCTACATATTTTTTTTATATATATATTAACCACTGAAGTGTCACAGAAAAGAGAAACACAACCAGCTGCACCCAGGAGCTTCTGTTGCTGATGTTTTCATTTCTTCACATCAAAACAACAGCTAGGCTTCACTGTGGAGTCCAGTCTCCATGACACACACAAAGCCCATCCAGGAGATGCTGATGAGGCTTGTTTTCTCAAGTGACACAGGCATCTCTCTATAAATAGCAGAAGTGGAATATCATTATCTTTCTAAAGAAATTACTTTTTAAACAGGACTCAGTTCTTATTAATGCCTTATAAAGACCTTATTAAAATCAAGAACTCCAAGAACTGGATCAAAAACCTGTTTCTCATTGAGGAAAAATCCTGTTCAGCTCCACAGTTAACAGAAAGTTGGGCTATAAGACTCCAGAATTCTTCCTTGGAGTTAATGCTTCTGCATTTCATTCATCCAAACAAGAAAGACGTCAGCCAGAATATTATTTTGTGTTCCTTTTCCCCTTCAGTGACTACAGTGCATGATTTAGTCACTGCTTTTTACATGTTCCTAGGTTGTAGGAGCACCATATTACTGAAACTGATGATATCTTCCTTTAATCTTGATCTCCTTGTTTTTCAAAAGCAGTAGCATTGTAAACTATACCCATATTGTGGGTTTTAAAGTGATTTTTTTTTCTTCATTGCTACCTGGGGAATAAAAAAAGGAAAAAAATGAATCATGGTGCTTGTCATCTGGAAGTTTCCTTCATCAGGGGGTGTGTCATTTTTGCTGCACATAATTTTGCGGTGTGCTCTGCCTATGTGGAAAGGAATTAGTTTCCACATTAAGCTAATTAAGAAGGATGGTTAACCTGAAAGGAAAGCAGGATCTTTTCAATAATACTCTTGAAAACATGTTCTGGGGTTGTTTTGGGATTTGGTGGGGTTTTTGGTTTTTTTTTTTTCGTTTGTTTGTTTTGGTGGGGTTTTTGTTGTTGTTGTTGTTTTGGGGTTTTTTTGTTTGTTTGGTTGGTTGGTTGGTTTGGGTTTGGTTTTTTTTTTGGTCAACTTTTCTGGTTACATTTTTATGAGGAAGGTAATGTTTGAAACAACAACAAAAGATTTTAAAAAAATATTCTTTAAAATGTCACTAAAGAGAAAAAGGTAAACTGCACATGTATATACTTCAGTAGATATCTATAAATAGACATTTTTGTGAATATATTTAAATCACAGTTAGTAGGCTGGTGCTCAGTGGAATTTCCATCCTATGCAACCAAATCAACCTGAGCTTTAAACTTTTGTCCTGTTCCTAGGTATTCTGGTTGCAAGCACAGGAGAATAGTTGTTCTTTACTTAAAGTACTACTCATCAACTTCTTTTCTTGTAAAGCAGACTATTGAAGTAAGCCCTAAAGATACAATTCCTGCACTTCTGGCAATCAATGAAGTGAAAATCCTTTTGCAGACCTCCCTATTGTGGTCAAAAGGATTGGGTGTTTGCAGGTTTCAGTTCATGTCATCCTCCAGCATGAATGACCTGAAGGAGACCTACAAGAAAGCCAGGAAGAGATGTTTGACAAGGGCTTGCAGTGATAGGAATGCATAGGGAATGGACTGAAGCTTGAGGAGGGGAGATTTAGACTGAATATTAAGAAGCAATTCTTTACAGTGGGGGTTGCAAGACACTGGAACAGGTTGCTCAGGGAGGTTGTGGATGCCCCCTCCCTGGAGGTGTTCAAGGCCAGGCTGGATGAGGCCTTGAGCAACCTGATCTAGTGGAGGGTTCTCTGTCCATGGCAGTAGGGTTGGAACTAGATGATCTTTAAGGTCCCTTCCAACCAAAGCATTCTATGAATCTATGAAAAGTAAAAAGTGATTTTTCTGATGGATATTATAAAAGTATCATTTTCTTTATAGCTCTTCCTATCAACATTTCTGAAGTTCTTTGAAACTTCTTCATTAGACAAAGAAGATTTTTCTACTCCATCATTTTTGTAATATTTTCTACTTCAGTCATTATTTTAAAAAAGTACACTTTAACTATTTTTATTTATTTTATCCAACTTTGTACACCCAGTTTGACTTTTGTATATCCAATTTCAGCTCTAAGCACTGAGAGAAGATGGATTTGCTGCTATGTGAGATGAGAATGTACAGCAGAATAAACACATTGCAATAATGTCTATTAATCTACTAGCCAGTTACAACTGTTCCTTCTCTACACATGCATTGCCATTTTCAGAAGGAAAGTTCCTTACCACCTTATCAAAGCATCATTTTCCATTTGCAAAGTTAATCAGAGCTTTTAAAAATTATGGGAAGCCTTTTACAAATGATTCAGATCACTTGATGCAAATTGTGATTAATTGCTCAGTAATCAAACTCCTGGGTTTTGCTACAAGATATTTTTTGGTTTTGCTTGCCTAGAAAATGCCTAGCATCTTACACCCTATCTTCAATGTAATTTGCTATAATGGACAGATAATGACTCTAGGGAATGCTGAGAGCAGAGCTGAATTAGAATCTACTAATTCAGGGTATACTTATATGCTTCACTTTGCTTTAACTATACTTAAATCAGTTTTAAATAATGATCTCATTTTCCCTGGCTGAAATTAATTGCTATCATTCTTAAGAAAGGATGATGGCAGCTGAGGGCCAACAGCAGATATCACAGTATCACAGATATCAGAGGTTGGAAGGGACCTCCAGAGATCAGCAGGTCCAACCCCCCTGCCAGAGCAGCATCACTTAGGGTAGTCCACACAGGAATGCATCCAGATGGGTTTTGAAAGTCTCCAGGGAAGGAGACTCCACAACCCTCCTGGGCAGCCTGTTCCAGAGCTCTGTCACCCTCACTGGAAAGAAGTTTCTCCTCATGTTGAGCTGAAATCTTCTGTGTTCTAGTTTAAACCTATTGTTCCTTGTCTTATCACTGTGAACCACCCAAAAGAGCCTGGTCCCCTCCACTTGATGCCCACCCCTCACATATTGATAGACATTGATCAGATCCCCTCTCAGTCTTCTCCTCTCAGGACTAAACAGCCCCAGGGATTTCAGTCTCTCTTCCCAGAGGAGATGCTCAAGTCCCCTAATCATCCTCGTGGCTCTATTGCTGGTTTGGTACTGAAAGTTTCTTATTATGTGTTTTTAAAGTCAAAGGACAATGGTTTTGAGCAACCTGATCTAGTGTGAGTTGTCCCTGCCCATTGCAGGGGGAGGAGGGGTCAGAACTGGATGATCTTTGAGGTCCCTTCCAACCCTGAGAGTTCTGTGATCCTGTGGTTGATTCTGTGAAATGTGCAATTAACAAGCCCTGACTTTGTTGGTGAGGATGTTTTTGCAATCATAATCATAGTATTATAATTATAATTGGGATTATAATTAAGCATTTCCAGTTGTGCAGGATTCAGGAGCTGTTGTTTAAGAAAGCTCAATGTGATGCTGTCAATAACAAATCCCATAATTGCTTACAGGAAAAAGGCAATGTCAACAAATGCTCCATCATACAGGTGGCTGCTAGAAATTACTTGCAGTCAATTATGCCTTCAATTACTTTGGATGAATGAGGCAAGATCCTTCAGCTCATTATAAGCCCAAATCAACAATAAGTAAGTAAATATTTTGACACAGCATTGCAACTAACTTCTGTAAAACCATGTATAATATGTATAAGCATTGAAAGGGTGGCATGTTGTATCCTCACCATTCAGTGCATTCAATGCCAGCTAAAGGAAATTCATGATTTTTTTTTACCAGCCAGTCAGTGTTACTGGAGTAATATTTGGGAGCAGACAGCAATTTTGTCAGAGATGATATGGCTGATCAATACCCATGTCTTGGAAGTCAAGCAAGAGGAAAAGATATACCTTGATTATGTATACTGACATATACATATGTCTTGGTTTGAGTTAGCACAGAACCAAGCCTCCATTCAGTGACTTGACTTTTCAGCTCAGCCTCTTCTAAGCAACAGCACTTTGTGAAGTTAACAGCATATTGAGCTTTTCAGATGGAGCCTGACTGTGAGTGCTTCAGCTTCTGTCAGCTGGTATTTGCAAAACTATATTAAATATTATCGTGGCCCAGTATGGAACAAATTGCCTGAAACAACACTTGGTGAAACTTACACTCCGGAGCATGTGAATTCCTCAAAGCCAGCTGGGAATGATCAGACTATAAAGGAGTGCTTAGATTGGTAAGTGGTCAGCACAACCAAAACCCACCTCTTAGAATCATAGAATCATAGAATCAAGAAGGTTGGAAGAGACCTCAAAGATCATCGAGTCCAACCTGTCACCCTACACCTCATGCCTATCTAAACCATGGCACCAAGTGCCACGTCCAATCTCCTCTTGAACACCTCCAGGGATGGTGACTCCACCACCTCCCTGGGCAGCCCATTCCAATGGCCAACCACTCTCTGTGAAGAACTTTCTCCTCACCTCCAGCTTAAACCTCCCCTGGTGCAGCTTGAGACTGTGTCCTCTTGTTCTGGTGCTGGTTGCCTGGGAGAAGAGACCAAACCCCTCCTCTTCCATCATATACTCAGCATTACAGAGAAGGACACTGAACTTCTAGAGCAGATCTGGTGGATAGCCATGAAGATGATCAGAGGGCTGAAGCACCACCCCAGTGGGGACAGGCTGCAAGATTTGGGGCTGCTCAGCCTTGAGAAAAGGAAGATTCCAGAGCAACCTTAGAGCAGTCTTCCAGTATCTGACAGGGGGCATACAAGAAAGACAGGAAGGGACTTTTGACAAGGGTTTGTTGTGATNCATCATATACTCAGCATTACAGAGAAGGACACTGAACTTCTAGAGCAGATCTGGTGGATAGCCATGAAGATGATCAGAGGGCTGAAGCACCACCCCAGTGGGGACAGGCTGCAAGATTTGGGGCTGCTCAGCCTTGAGAAAAGGAAGATTCCAGAGCAACCTTAGAGCAGTCTTCCAGTATCTGACAGGGGGCATACAAGAAAGACAGGAAGGGACTTTTGACAAGGGTTTGTTGTGATGAAAGGGAATGGATTGAAGCTTGAGGAGGGCAGATTTAGACTGGATATTGAAAAAAAAAATTTCTTTACAGTGAGAGTGGTGTGACACTGCAACAAGTTGCCCAGGGAGGTCGTGGATGCCCCATCCTTGGAGGTGTTCATCAGGTTGGATGAGGCTTTGGGCAATCTGATCTAGAGTGAGGTGTCCCAACCCTATGGCATGGGGGTTGGAACTAGACAATCTTTAAGGTCCCTTCCAACCCAAACAGTTCTATGAATTGTGGATAGCTGCTGTGTTTCCCAGCTGGCACAGTGGGTTTACAGGCTAAATGCCACGTTCTATACTCTCATGCATAGCAAGGCTGTGCAAATCTGTCATAAAGTTGAGTCAATCACTACCAGCATCAAGAACTGGGCTGTTTCTATTTGTTCTGCAGCCCTCCTATCACTGCTATATGATGGAATTTGTTTTTCAAGAACACCATAAGACTTCATTTATTTTTAATCCTAAGAAAAATAAGGGCAAAGCTACTTTGAATCCATTTCTATTTACCCATGAAAAAGACATTAAATACCAGGACTATATAAATATATCAGGACTATATAAATATATCAGGGCAACATAAACATAATACTCCCTTGGGAGTTGCTAGGGGGGGTCATTCTGTGTTAAGCCACTCTGATCTGATTGTGGAATGATTGTGACAGATTTAAAAAGACAGAGAGTGCCTAAGTAAATGGCAGAATATATATGAGGCTGCACAGACCTTAAAAAATCTGTGGTGCAGTGGCTGCCATACTAATTTACTGTAATATTAGCAGGTAGATTAATGCAGAGACTTCATTTTTCTCACTGTATTGTTCCCATTGCATGCTACAGGTGTCTACAGTAACAGCAAAGTAAAAACCTAAATATTGCTTATTCCACTCAAAAGCATGCATGACAAAGAAGAGTTTGAATGTGATGAGATATAATGTTAAAGCAGGTGAAAATAAAGACAAGTATCTCAAATTGCTTCATATCTTGACACTGTTAATTTCTGCAGTCTCCCTAGAGGGTCTGAAGATGAATTCTCACTCATTTCATTGGAAGTCTGTTAATTTTAATATCTCAAATGGCATTGTAGCAAAAGGGGGGGTTCCCTTGCCAAATTATGCCAAGAAATGGGACAATGTTCCAAACTTTTACTGCTGCAATGTGATAGCTTAGTATCACTCAGTTATCTCAGCTGTTTTGGATAATCTGCACCTGTGAAGACACTAAAAACCCAATATATGCCTAGCCATTTGTCTGTTACACACAGACAAAAACGTAGAAGCACAACTCAGTGAATTTCCAATCACATTTCTGTTTCAAAAAGCATATTATTATGTCTACTTAAACCTGTGTCACTGAAGCAGTGACAATGATGTGGTTTCCCCGTGCAAAATCGGGTTGAGTCTGTATCTTTAAGCAGAGGTCTTATGAGTGGTGGGCAGTTTGGGTCCTCCAGTGTCTCGTGATGGAAATACAAAACACACAGTGGAAAGGTTGAACTATTCACCAGGTTTGTTTTACCACTCCACCTCTACTTTACAGGAGTTTGTGAAACAGGACTATTGCTGTTGTAGGACAAAGTTTTCATAGCATTCTCATTATTCCATGTTTTGGACAGACAGACACTTCTGCTGTTTCCTACCTAGGCAATGTGCCCTTTGTTTGAGCTTCCATGGTGATTCAAGTCCTTATTGGAACAGTGAAACCAGCATTTTAACAATTGCTTAAGATAATGAGTGTATTAAAAGCTTGTTGTCATCAGAGGAGTGTAAAGATGCTACAAGGATCCATTTTCCCACCTTGTCCTGAATGGGAATGAACTGAAGCACACAGCCCAGGATCTGGTTGGCTTTCTGGGCTGCAAGTGCACAGTGACAGCTCATGTTGAGCTTCTCATCCACCAGCACCCCCAAGTCCCTCTCCTCAGGGCTGCTTTCTAGCAGGGGGGGTTGGAACTAGATGATCCTTGTGGTCCCTTCCAACCCTGACTGGTTCTATGATTCTATGATTCTATGATTCTGTGATTCTGTGATTCTATGATTCTATGATTCTATGATTCTATCTCAAGTTCTTTGCTGGACTGTAGAGGTGGCTTTGCCTTTTTGTTACAAAACAATGAAACAAATAGCACTGTGTAAGAAGTGCTGCAAAATGCTGGTGAGGGTTGTGAGAAGTATCTTCTGAAATGTATTAACCCCACTGTGTATCCTTTCAGATTCACAGGATGGTGGGAAGAGGATCTTCTCATAAGTGCGTATGCAAATTTTCCACAGGTAGATGCCAAGAACAGTGTAGCAGCCTAAGGTATCACAACAAGTTATGAAAGGTGACTTCCTCTTCTTCTAGAATTGCAACCTACCTTTTGGCTGCTGAGGAGGGAGAGGTAATCATGGATGCCAAGCTTGGGAGTCACAAAAGTCACTTGAATTTTTGTCCTGTGACAGGTCATGCTTAAAAACAGCTCAAGGAACTGGTCCTGGTCTAACAGAACATAATTCAACACCGAATTTCATGTTCACCTTTCCACCACAGTGAATCAAATGCACAGATGTGGCCTTAATGGGATACTGCAGCTACTCAAAATTTTTAATGGTTTGGAGTGCTGTTCAATCCGTGACTGATGGTTTGCAGCATAACGTTCAACCTGTGGCTTATAAAGCCACCAAAAGCTATCCCCTTATCCTAGAAACTCCTCCTAACCTCCATATAACCTCCCTCAGCATTTGACTCCACCACCTATGTGATGCACAGAGCCCAAATTTACTGCACTGAGGCAGTTTTGTTTATCCACATTGGCAACAGAGTCTACAGGTGATGCAGACATTGCCAGGTTTGTCTCCTGACTCTGAGACCACAGCTTTGGGCTCAGTTACAGCTGCTACATTCCAAGTAGTATGGCTGGATCCTAAGCTGTTTGAGCTGGTCATTGGTCTGTGGTAACTCCTGAATGTTACCCTGGTTGTCTAGAGTGTGGGTCAGCCTGAGCTCCAGCTATGGCCTGTGCTAACAGTTTAAACAATAGGCTTTGATTTGTATTGCAATATAGAAGACCACTGCTTGTATAATGTACTGATATAAATATGTAGGCTGGCCCATTAGCTGGAGAGCTGCAAAACATGGAGTGGATGGAAAGTGCCATGAAACATCCTGTGCAGATGTGCTGAAAGACTTTCCAAGGAGACCTGTCTGGCCAGTATCCCACAGGTGATTTAACTTTCCTTACAGGGGTGAGTTCTGGCAGAATTCAGAGGCTGTCTTCAACTCTGCTAAGTCAGATGATATTTTTGATTGGAACATTTCAGAATAAGCATCCACAGCCAACACTTACTGACAAGGTTAAGAGCATCCCTTCCTGTATTTGCATATCCCAGAAAGCCAACCAGANGACTTGTTAGGATAGTGACAGGACTGGGGGAATGGAATAAAGCTGGAAGTGGGGAGATTCAGGCTGGACATGAGGAAGAAGTTTTGCCCATGAGAGTGGTGAGAGCCTGGAATGGGTTGTGCAGGGAGGTGGTTGAGGCCCCATCCCTGGAGGTGTTTGCAGCCAGGCTGGATGAGGCTCTGGCCAGCCTGATGTAGTGTGAGGTGTCCCTGCCCATGGCAGGGTGGTTGGAACTGGATGATCCTTGTGGTCCCTTCCAACCCTGACTGATTCTATGATTCTATGATTCTATGTTTTGCTGTTAGCCCTTCAACGAAGTCATGAGCTTTGAAGCAATAAGTTCTTTTGTCAGAGGATTTTACAGGAACTCTCGAGGAAATCCAAAAAACGTTTTTCTCCTTTTCAGAGATGATTCCATAAGGTGTGGTCATCTAGGCAGTTACTGGATCTCATCTACCTAAGACATGAAGTTACGAACTTGAAATTTGAGTTACCCCCAGAGGCTTGTGGTGTTTTCTTTTGAGAAGATGCAACCTGTAGTCTTCAGAAACATTTCTTGCAACTCTGGAAGACTTCAAGTATTGCAGGTGAGAACCTGACCCAGGCTGACATCTAAATTAGTGCAATGTAAGACCTGGAAATTCAAGTAAATATCAATTTTAATAAATGCTTTTGCATAAATCTTTAATTACATTTTAGATTCTGTCTACTCAATTACAGAGACAGTCAAGTTGCTGGCCAGCACACTGACTTCCTATGATCAGTAATTCCAACAGCTGGAGCCTATCTGCAGAAGGGCAACAGAGCTGCTGCAGGGCCTGGGGAACAAGTCTTTTGAGCACCATCAGAGGGAACTGGAATTATTTAGTCTGAAGAAGTCCGAGGGGAGACCTTACTGCTCTCTACAAGCTCCCTGGAAGGAGATTGTATTAAGGTGGGTGTTGGTCTCCTCTCTCAAGTAACCAGCAAAGAAATGGCCTGGAGTTATGCACCAGGGGAGATTTAGATGAAAGAGTGGTCAGGCATTGGAACAGGGTGCCCAGGGAGGTGGTATTACCCCTAGAGGTGTTCAATGAATGTGTAGACATGGCATTTCAGGACATGGCTTAATGGTCATGACAGTGTTGGGTTGATGGTTGGAATTTATTATTTTAGAGGTCTTTTCCAACTTGAATGATTTTACAAACTATTCTACCTAGCATTCCTTGTGTTTTTAAGACCATTAGTCTTAAAAATATTTTGATTCAATTTGTATTGCACACACATATAAATCAAAGGCTCCGTTAGTTCTTAGGTGCTCATGTAATGAACAAAAGATCTTTGCAAAAAGTGAGACTTGGAAAAAATTGTGCATAAAAGGAGAGTGTAAGGTAAATTGTACTTTATCCTGCTAAAGGTTGTGCCTCATCCATGAGCTACCTTGAAGCACTGTACAAAGGAAATTTAGTTTGATATTTATGACCAACTTTGAATTGTCCACAGTGAACCTAAAATGTGTCCTGTTCCCAAGGACTATAAATCTTATATCTGATGTTTCCTATTACCTGACTAAGGGTTAAAGCAGTCACAGTTTCCCTTACACCATGTGAAATTCAGCTCTTTTAGTAATTGATCCTAAGTTGTTTGCCTTCCTCTGAAATTGTCTGTGCTTATGGGTGTCAAAAAGAAAAGGAAGGATTTGCAGGGACTGCAAGAAGTCAAAACAGGGACTTGTGGGATTGCAGCAGATCGATTCCTAGTGCTTACAGATTGTGTGCCCAGATAATTTCAAAGCACATGGTATGAAGGGGTCAGATCAGCCTCATGCCAGTATTTTTTGCAGCATCAGGCAAGACTATCACTTAAGACCTAGCCAAAAGATTTACAATGTAAATGGTTAGTGCATATGGGCATGAGATTGCCTAAAGTCCCCAGCTGCCAGTGTAGACAAAGCCTTAATTAGCCAATGATGATGGAAATTTGTGCTAGTACAGAAGTTTTCTTTATTCAGTAAGCAGTTCCTCAGCTAGTACTGAATTGAAATCAGCAACCTGTTTGTCAAGTAACCAAGGAATGCAGCTTTAGCTCAGTATTTATTAACTAAAAATTCAATCAGTTAGTTAAAGGTGAAAGTTTATCATTGTCTCTCATGAGACACTTGGTACACTGACCAAATGAGAACGAGTTTCTTTTAAAAGATTAGATATCTGCATTTGGGGACCTAATTCCTTCCAGAGGACAGTGATTACCTGAGCAGCTTTTATAGATTGAGAGAAATAAAGTGTTGCTGAGAGATGCAAGCAATCTGAAGCACTTGTTCTGCAGATTATTGCACTACCTGTGAACACTGAACTAAGAAATTCAACTGGTTCCCAGGAGCATAGGCACACAGTTCTCAGTAACAGGCATGAAAAACATCAGCTCTACCTAACACACCTGTAGAAACTGTCCTCATCTTTGCAGTAACCAACCAAACAGTAAGTGAATAGGTGGCAGTAGCTCTTGTGAGGATTTGATGTGGCTTTGGTAATGTCAAGTTGGCTAATGCATCCCAAGTTCAGTCAAGGATATTTGACTTGCCTGTTTCCTTTGAACAATACCTGTCTGCAACATCAAACGTGTTCATATCCGGTACACAACCTGCCATATCAGCTGAGATGGGATTAACTGTGGTGGCCTTTGCAGAACAAATACAAGCAAATCAGCATGAATGTTGTCCATGGCTGCTTTATTGTGTCAACAGAGCAGGCTACCTGTGTTACTACATAGAAGAATAAAAATTCCTACCTCAGTTTTGGACTGAAGAACACTGAGTCTGGCAACCTCTGTTAATAGGTACTTTCAGGACATACTAAGGCCAGGGAGTTTCTTCTCCCCCTCTACTCTGCCCTAGTGAGACCACACTCGGAATACTGTGTGAAATCTTGGGCTCCTCACTTCAAGAGAGACAGAGAACTGCTAGAGAGAATCCAACAAAGAGCCACAGCGACGACTGGGGGACTTGAGCATCTCTCCTATGAAGGGAGACTGAGAGCCCTGGGGCTGCTTAGTGTTGAGAAGAGAAGACAGAGAGGGGATCTGATCAATGTCTATAAATATCTGAGGGGTGGGTGTCCAGTGGAGGGGCCCATGGTCTAGTTGATTAGATAGGGTTGGGTGATTGGTTGGACTTGATGATCTCAGAGGTCTCTTCCAACCTGGTTGATTCTGTGATTCTGCAAGGTGAGAGTCAGTCCCTTCTCCCAAATAACAAATGCTAGGACAAGAGGAAATGGCCTCAGGTTGTGCCACGGGAGGTTTAGACTGGATATTAGGGAAAAATTTCTTCCTTGAAAAGGTTGTCCAGGCAGTGGTGGAGTCACAGTCCCTTGAGGGATTTGCCAGGTAGACATGGCACTTAGACATGGTTTATTGGTTGACTTGGTTACACTAGGTTAATGGCTGGGCTTAAAGGTCTTTTCCAATTGAAACTATTCACTAATTCTATTATCTATTATGTAGGAAGCCTAAACAATCTGTTAGATTAGATCCTCAAGGTAAGAAAATTAAGCTAAGGCCAGATGAAGTCTACCCTCTGTTGAACTACTTTATCATTGCCTTTCCAATGGAGAAATTATAAACAAGATGACAACCAGAAGCAAGGAATGAGATTCAATTTCTCCAACATTTTATTTTATATTTAAGAACCACTTTTTCATTCTGGAAAAGCCAACTAGAGAAATTCTCATACCCTATAGACAAATGTTTTGCAGGAGCCTGCTCCTAACTTTTGCTCAGGCAGAAATGCAACTATTTGAAATACATTAAAAAAAAAAAAAGAAGCTTGGCATTTAAGCAAACTGACATCTGTTTCATTAACAAACAACCTGGATAACTTGGGTTTGTGTGTAAGAGGTTTTCACTTGTCATAACTCTGCAAACTGAAGGAAGCATTTAATCAGCTTCAGCAGAGCATAATCCCTTAACTTTGATTTTTTTTTTCTCCCCTCACAGCACTTAGCAATGCAAACAATGTTATGAATACCTGGAAGCGTCGCAGCAGATTCACAATAGCAACCTGTCATAGTCTGCCCAAGTGAAATTGTTTCTGAGACAGGAAAAAAAAAAAACCAAACAGGAAATTAGCAAGAGAAAATGGTTGTCATTTGGAAAATTCATATTAATTGCCTACAGTCATAGTCAATGTCAACTGACTTAGCAAGGAACATTTAACATTCAGGTTTGAGTAGTCCCCAGAAAATCAACCTCTCAATTTTAAATCAGTTGCACACTTTAACAACTGGCAGAAGAGGATTTTCAGTAAGTCAGTTGCTTCATTGATCTGGAAATGACAAGATTTAGAGCATGCATTTACATAGAACAGAGGTGGGGACAGCTTGGGAAAGTTAGCAGTGTATGGAAATTTTCAAGAAAGTAAACCTCAGGTTTTCATCATGGACCATCTGTGTGCCACTAATGGGCACCACTAAATATGTTACCCTGTATAACTAAAGCTACTTCAGACTGGCAGCAAGCAAGTCAGAAATAAGGAGAGTAGAGAGTATTGGGGAGGAATAGAGCAGTTATTCAAACAGTTATTGAAAAAGGAAAGTAGAACAAGTGGTAGCTGTCATCCTCCATGAGCATCTTTAGGTTGATAAGGGATCAAGAGAATCCATCCCTCCTCAGGATAACTGAGCCAAAGAAGAGGAGAATGGGGAAAAAAGCATAAAATATCCATATCAATTCCTCAGAGCTCTATGATTGTCATGGTAGTCTGGTTTTCTCAGGGACACATAACCAATATATTTCTGCATTACTGAACATTTCCCTTTTAATCATTGTGGGAAATTCTCATCCCCAATGTTAATGCTGATGAAACTCATACTTTACTTCTCCATAAACTTTTCACAATGTAAGAACCATGAAATTCTTTACATTAAGGACGAAATGTTCCTAATGTTCAACCTAAACCTCCCTTGATGCAACCTAAGGTCTCTAAGGACCTCATTGCTGTCTACAACTACCTGAAGGGAGGTTGTGGCCAGGAGGGGTTTGGTCTCTTCTCCCAGGCAACCAGCACCAGAACAAGAGGACACAGTCTCAAGCTGCACCAGGGAAAGTTTAGGCTGGAGGTGAGGAGAAAGTTCTTCACGGAGAGAGTTGTTAGACGTTGGAATGTGCTGCCCAGGGAGGTGGTGGAGTCACCATCCCTGGAGGTGTTCAAGAGGGGATTAGACATGGCACTTGGTGACATGGTTTAGTAGTCATGAGGTCTTGGGTGACAGGTTGGATTTTGATGATCCTTGAGGTCTTTTCCAACCTTATTGATTCTATGATTCTGTGATTTCCACTTGTCCTATCATAGTTTACCTGGGAGAAGAGACCAACCCCCACCTCACAACAAGGTATTTTCAGCAAATTGGAGAGAGAGAGAGGTCTCCCCCTGAGCCTCCTTTTCTCTGGACTAAACAAGCCCAATTATCTCAGCCACTCCTCACAAGACTTGTTCTCTAGACCCTTCACCAGCTTTGTCGCTGTTCTTTGGCCATTCTCCAGCATCTGAATGTCCCCCTTGGAGTGGGTGGCCCAAAACTGAACCCAGTATCTGATCTGCAGCCTCACTCATGCTAAGTGCAAGAAAATATGTGGGAAAAAGAGTAATTTAGAAAACTCTTTAGCTGTCTGTCTGAGCAAATCAATCCAGCCAGAAGTTTTCACTTACAAAGTTGCCTTGAGAGCCCAAAGATGGAATTCAGCTTTACTGAAGGTAAAACTTCAGACCACACAGAGACAAACTATTAACTGCAACACTTCTATTAAAAAATTCCTGTTTAGCTCATCTTTCTTGCTAACTGAATGTGTGACAGCATCATTTATTTGACAGCATTTAGGCCCATGTTTCTTTGTTCCATGGTCTTATCTGCCTTTCTTCTGGGCTTACTGTGCAAATTTGAAATCTGAATGACTGATCATTTTGTACATTAAGAAAAATCTATGCTTCTAAACCCAAACTAGCTGTCTGAGAAGAGAACAATACTGAAAATGGACCTATGTAGCTCACAAATCCACCAACTAAATGTTTGGTGCTTTCTGCAGACTCTGCTTTCCAAGCCCTGTTCGAGCTGCCAGCAGGATCCTTTATGAGAAATCTGTGTAGCTGCAAGAATCCCAGGTCCTATGGGAATCAATAGAGAATCAATAGCAATTGCTGATGTTTAGCTCAGTATTATTTAAGAAATTACTCCAGCTGGAAGAGATGTTAACACCAGATTAGTTCCTCTTTCACATATCAAAGCTCCTGGAGATTTGTCTTACTGAAACAAGAAACTATTTCTGAGCAGGACATTGTTTCCTAGGATAAGCCACTGCTGTGTTGTAGCTGAGTGATATAAGGATATGCAACCACCAAAACTCACTAGAAAGGTTAATTAAAAGACATGTAGTTATGGTACTTAGAGCTATGATATAGTGGTGACCTGGCAGTGTTGCGTTAGTGGTTGGATTTCATGATCTTTAAGCTCTTTTCTGATCTAGATAATTTTATGATTCTAAAAAAAAAAAAAAATCAAACATCACTGCTGGCAGTTCATGTAAATGGCTGAAAACAGGGATTAGCAAAGTGGTGCAGTTGTGAAATGCCACCTGTAAATAAAGGAATAGGTGGTGTGAATATTTAATGATAGTTTGAGGAGGATCTTTTTGGGGTGTTTGTTTTGTTTTTTTTTTTTTTTTTTTTTTTTTTTTTTTTGCAGATTCTTGCATGACCTTGGTCAAAATTTTATTTAATTACTCAAGAATATTAAAAAACCCATCCCAATTTACCAAAAAAAAAAAACCAAAAACTGAAAGGAAAAAGGAAAGGAAAAGGAAAAGAGAGGACAAGGAAAGGAAGAGAGAGGACAAGAAAAGGAAGAGGGAGGCAAGAAAAGGAAGAGAGAGGACAAGAAAAGGAAAAGAGAGGACAAGAAAAGGAAGAGGGAGACAAGAAAAGGAAAAGACAGGACAAGAAAAAGAAGAAGGAGGCAAGAAAAGGAAAAGAGAGGACAAGGAAAGGAAGAGGGAGGCAAGAAAAAGAAAAGGGGGAGGCAAGAAAAAGAAAAGGGGGAGGCAAGAATAAGAAAAGGGGAAGGCAAGAAAAAGAAAAGGGGGAGGCAAGAAAAACTAAGTAGAAAATAAAAATGGATCTTGTCTTTAGTACTTGAAGTGTGTTAAATCATGCTTCATGATGTCTTTTTCAGTCTAATCACTGCAGGACACTTACATGATTGGTTTAGGCCAGACCCCAGGCTCTAACACATGAAAATTTTGTTACAAAATAATCTCACCATTCATACCTAAATATGGTTATGTTATTCTCTGATATGCAAGAGAAAAAGACCATCTGTTTTGTATAACTCTGATCAATAGTAGGCCCTTGTTCTTTTAGAAAGGGAGTGCAAACTAATACGAGGAAGCATTTGCAGTGCAACTGTAACTGCCATCAAGGGAGGCAATCTCGGCCGTCACGTGCGGATGCAGCGAGCACAAAGAGGCTGCTGAGCGGGGAGACAATGGCAACTTCTTGAGATTACAACAGAACGGGAGAGAGAAAGAGAGAGAGCCCACTTTTGTTCTATCATTTAATTCCCAGATGTACTGTCTTGAAGCACCATTAGGGCATAATGAATCTGCTCTGTTATTTGCTTCAGTGTGGGCTTTGAGCCAGGGAGTCATTCTGCCCGGGAGACAAAAGAGGCTCTGTCTGTGCAGCGATCCCTGCATCCTCGCGACACGTTGCCTCCTACATTTTGTGAACTGTCTCTCCCCTCCCCTCTCCCTCTGTTATGTTAGCTGTGAACTGCAGTGAAAATCTGTCTGTGACAGACACTTGCAGTACTTGGTCAGCTGTCACACAAGCATGAGGTGAAAGACTTCAAATATGGCATTGGGCTTACAGACACTCATGCAGGCACGCACACACACACACACAGAAGAACAGCCATCACTGGTTACTGCTCAGGTCCGAGCATGAAAACAGAAACAAATCAAACAACCAACAAAAAAAGGAAAAAAGAAACAACAAAACAAACACAAAGGAAGAAAGTGCTTCTATGGAAGCCTGAGCTCTTACAAACAAAGAAGGCATTTGTAATGGTTCTGTTAAAATCGTAGAATCATAGAATCAGGCAGGGTTGGAAGGGACCACAAGGATCAGCCAGTTCCAACCCCCCTGCCATGAGCAGGGACACCTCACACTACATCAGGCTGGCCAGAGCCTCATCCAGCCTGGCTGCAAACACCTCCAGGGATGGAGCCTCNAGTCCTGTCACTATCAAACATCAAACATATAAGATCAAATGCCTAACTGCAGGGTCAGTAACATCTTCATTCTACACCCAGAACTCATATGTGGCTGGTGTGTACCAGAGGAGATCTCTGCTTTGAAAGTTATTGCCATTAATGCCAATGGCAAGACAAACACAAGGGAAAAAGTCCTGATGAGAAACCTGTGAATGGATGAATGGCCCAAAGTGACTCATTGTTCTGTATGAGCTAGAACAGAACTAATTCTGCTCAGTGATTTGACTTTTCAGCTTAGTCTCATCTGTCAGAAGGCATGCAGATCTGGCAGACGACTTCTGGGAAATCTCCAGAGTTTTGAACCATAGAATTGCTTAGGTGAGAAAAGATCATTAAGTCCAATAATTAACCTAACACTACCAACCCCACTGCTAAACCAGGTCTCTAAGCATCATGGCTACTCAGTTTTTAAATCCCTTCAGGGATGATGATTCAGCCACTTCCATGGGCAACCTGTTCCAGAATTTGACAACCTTTTTAGGTAAGAAATTATTCCTGATACTTAACCTAAACCTTCCCTGCCACACAGCTTGAGACCATTTCCTCTTCTGTTATTTGAGAGAAAACACCAACAGCCATTTCACTACAACTTCCTTTCAAGTAGTTGTAGAGTAAGCAGCTCTCCCCTGAGCCTCCAAAATAAACAACCCCATTTCCCTGAGCCTCTCCTCACAGCCTCTAGACCCTTTACCATCGTTGTTGCCCTTCTCTGGACCCACTCCAGCTCCTCGATGTCTTTCTTGTAGTGAGGGACCCAAAACTGAACACAGTATTCAAGGTGCAAAGCACATCTGAAGCCAGGCAAGGAAACTCACAATGCCTGAAACAACAGAGGTGTGATTCATTTGCCTGCATATAGACATTTAGGGCTATTCTAAGCACTGCAGGATGTCCTAACTTATCTCCATCTGATACTCCAGAAGGACAGTCTCCCATGAGTGCTGTGCAATACCTGTTAGTACCATGTCTCAAATATGCTACAGCAAATCTGGCAACAGACATCCATGTTTCAGTGACAAAATCCTCTCTTGTACATCTGCACTTCACATTTCCCTGAGTGCTTAGAGATTCAACTTTGCAAACTGTCACTCAGAGAGCACAGGATGTCAAGCAGCCAAGGCACTGAGTGGTGTAGTGCAGTATGGTATGTAATCCAAGGTAGATAACCCTCACCCTCAGGCAGTGCTCATGGCTCTGTGAAAGGAGACATTTGTTCCTTCTTGCAAACAATCCTCTGCTCTTACTATTAAGGACATACCTAAAGATAAAGTGGTTTGGATTGGAAGGGACCTTAAAGTTCATCTAGTTTCAAGGCCCTGCCATGAGTAAGGACGGCTTCAATTAGATCTGGTTGCTCAAAGCCTGCAACCTGGCCTTAAACAATTCCAGGGATGGAGCATCTTCCACCTCTCTGAGAAACCTGTGCCAGTGCTTCCTGCATTTGACAAACAGTTATTTTCCTTTTGTTTCCTCCTAGCACATCCTGCCATTAATATTACTTTCCCTCTACTGGGATAACTTGGGTGGACACATTCAATGATGCTTATCGAGTATGTCCAGAAATATTTTTGCCACTAACATTTTTAGAACCATCAGATGTTCTTACCAGAGAGATAACAATCATCTCAGTTACCCCCTGACAATGCTAAACTTATTCACTACTCTTCCACATTTCTGGTCCTTCTTTTTTTTTCTTCCTGATGAGCATCAAAAAGCCTCTCCTAACCTCCACAAATTCAGCCTCCATCTAATGACAAAGTTCACTTTCTATTCTACATTTTAGCATTTGGCATTTGCCCCAAATCTGACTGGATTCATGGTGAAGAACTTCTTCCTAACATCCAATCTGAACGTACCCTCTTCTAGTTTTGTTCCATTCCCCCCAGTCCTACCACTATCTGACATGCTAAAAAGTCCTCCCCAGCTTTCTTGTAGCCCCCTTCAGATACTGGAAGGCCACAATAAGGTCTCCTTGGAGCCTTCTCTTCTCCAGACTGAACAGCCCCAACTCTCTCAATCTGTCTCCATAGGAGAGGAACTCCAGCCCTCTGATCATCCTTGTGGCCCCTCTCTGGCCCCATCCCAGCACATCAATATCTTTCTTGCAGCAGAGGCTTCAGCACTGGATGCAGTACTCTAGGTGGGGTCTCACCAGAGTGGAGGGGGAGAATCACCTCCCTCAACCTGCTGGCTACACTTCTCTTGATGCAGCCCAGGATACAATTGGCTTTTATTATGCTGTTCTTATGTTATTTTTTAACTGAATTCAAGGAGATTTATATAAGCCACTAACATAGGAGCTGACCATGACTATAACCTTGTGTAGACCACAAACACTTCTTAAAAAGAAGCATACTGCACAATTCAGTAGCATTCTCTCTATTTCTTTCCTGTATTGTAGTCACACTTGACTTAGTAGTGACATCACAGTTCTTTAAATGTTTAGGGTGTATAGAATACCCTGAAAATAAATTAGAATACCTGAACATAGAATACCTGAAAATAAATTAGTTTTTATTACCTTTATATACAAAGGGTTTAGTGATACAATGTAGACTATTACTTCAGAAGCCACAGGATCACAGTATCACAATCTCACAGTATATCAGAGGTTGGAAGGGACCTCAAGAGATCATCAGGTCCAATCCCNCCCCTAATCATCCTCACATCCAGGTACCTGACAGCAGACTATGTTTTCAACTTGTGAAAGAAACAAAGGTTTCACAAGAAATTACTCTCAAAGATTTTGTGAGGGTTTTTTTTTCAATAAAAGTGGAAGTATATCATTCATGGAATTATTATTAAGGTCTCTGACTGTGATATATTTTTGCCTGAACGTTTCGTGTTCATGCGATGAAGTCTGAGGCAGTTCAAAAAGGTTTTGGGCTCTTCCCTTTCTGTGAAAGGACACAATTTCAAGCAGTCCAGTGCAGCATTCAGTGAAGAGAATTAATCTTTGAACATGCTCACAGACATATTGGTTCCTTAAATGATCCATGTTCAACAAAGGGTAAGAAATATACATCAGACATTTAGAAAAGTCTAGAAAATTCTTTTCTATCATCTTTTCCAGGCTCAGAATTGTCATCAGAGATAATCCCTTCCATGACACCTAACAATTCTCCTTGACATTTTAAAATCAGAATTGATAAGAGCAGGCATGCTGGGAATTAAGTCTACCAAAGACCTAACTGAGGCTTTGTAGGAAACCATGGCATGGTACAAGGATATTGTTATACCCCCTGAGAAATAGTGGCAAGCAACTTCTCCCTGTAAACATGGAAACACTTCTTTCAGGTAAACTGTGAGTGTTGGACTTGATGATCTTCAGAGGTCCCTTCCAACCCCCACCATTCTGTGAAATTTAATTTCATTTTTAGTTGCATTTTTCTGTGTAGCTGCCTAACAGAGGAGATTCTTGAAATACAATCCTGCTAAATAAATGCTCTGCTGCTAAACCAATTTGCTATGGCAGAAGTCTGAAGTTACTAAATAAAGGAGATGTTTATCCCTTTTCTAAGTCATGCTGTTAGAGTTACTGGCTTTAGTACCCTGGGAAGGGCTACAGAAGAGCCTGGGGTTTGTTGTCTGTGTGCAGAAGTTAGGGATGATGGAGGAGGAAGACAGCCACTGGCTCTTGAAGGGATCAGTATTGTCTTTAGGGTGGGAGTGCTGTGCCTCTGTGACTGACCTTGCAAACAGTCTGTTCCTAAAGATACATAGTGGGGCCTTCAGGCTGCTGTTTTCCAAAGGTTCTGCTTAATGGCACAATAGTTCATCAGTGTACAGGATGTTAGGAGTTGGAAGGGATCTCTGGACAGCGTCGAGTCCAACCCCCCTGCCAGAGCAGGATCAAAGAATCTAGCACAGGTTGCACATGAATGCATCAGGATGGGTCTTGAAAGCCTCCAGAGAAGGAGACTCCACAACCTCTCTGGGTAGCCTGTTCCAGTGCTCCATGATCCTCACACTTTACTGGTAAAACTGATGCCTTGGGAAACACAAAAGTGAGGTAGAAATAAAAGCTGAGGCATTAAGTTTCTGTCAGAATAATTAATATAGTTTGGAATCTCTATAATGGACTCCAGATATTTATCAGGCATGTGAGCTGAGGTTACACTGTTCACAAAGGAGTTGCTTCCCTGAGATAAATGCAGATGATACATAGGAAAGAGTAGACTTTTGTTCAGGGTAATAAAAAAATGATATGCTTGGATAATTGAGAATATTGTCCTCATATAGAGCATGAGAAAAGAATGTGGCCAATTATGCCTCAAATACTGGTGGGAAAGCTGCCAGAAGGCCTCTTTAGCTCTTAAGAGCAGCACATTAATTGCCTGGTCCATCGGTGTAACAGGCATGAAACTCCAGATGAGCATTCAGTCTTTTGGTTTATGGCAAGCAGAAAAGGAGACAGCTCCACCCATTCATAATGCAAAAGTGATGAACAGAAGTGATAGAATCATACAATCATAGAATCAACCAGGTTGGAAGAGACCCCCAAGATCATCCAGTCCAACCTAGCACCCAGCCCTAAGCAATCAACCAGACCATGGCACTAAGTGCCTCATCCAGGCTTCTCTTGAACATCTCCAGGGATGGTGACTCCAACACCTCCCTGGGTAGCACATCCCAATGGGCAATCTCTCTCTTTGTGAAGAACTTCCTCCTAAAATCCAGCCTAGACCTCCCCTGGCACAGCTTGAGACTGTGTCCTCTTGTTCTGGTGCTGGTTGCCTGGGAGAAGAGACCAACCCCCACCTGGCTACAACCTCCCTTCAGGTAGTTGCAGACAGCAATGAGGTCACCCCTGAGCCTCCTCTTCACCAGGCTAAACAACCCCAGCTCCCTAGCCTCTCCTCACAGGGCTGTGCTCCAGGTGTGATTGGGTGGTCAGAAAGGTGAAACTTCTCTCTTAAATGTTTTGGCATCTTTAATTCAGGTGTCTGCTTTCATCAAGTAAACAAGGAGGTCACCCAAGGTTGGTCTCTAGGTAGGATGAACCAGGAGGCTATCTGCTACTTTAAAGATTAGAAATTAAGTTTCAGACTGATAAACCTAGCTGAGGTAACCTGGGTCTATGATAACAATTATTTATTGCTCCCTTGGATAAGTAAAATTCTTTCTACACCTAATTCTAATCTAATTCTTTCTACAGTCTTGAAGTGGAATAAAACAAGGACCATCCAGATATTTGGAGACTGTACTCCACAAGCAGGAATATTTCAGCAGAGTGGGGTTTGGAGGCTTTTTTGTGGCATCTCCTCTAGTTTAGCCTCTCTTTATAACCAACAAGAATAGAAAAATAATTGCAGAAGCTAATGCACCTAAAAAAGTTGAGATGTCTCTGCTGACTCTTGAGAGATTCTAATCACCTATTTTGTGGCACCTATTATGCATCCTCTGGATATCTAAAGAAAGTGAGAGGAATCTGAAGTATAATTCTTTATATAGTTTATTAGAGCTATCTGTTCTTGTGATAACCTCCAGGACCCTGTTCTATGCTAAGAATCCATTTTAGAACATGCTGCACAAATGAGAATAAAATGTATGCTTTTCTTCCGAAGGATGTGTAGCTATCTACCAGACAAGATAAAAGAGGGGTATAGATTAACAGGAGATAAAATAAAATGGTTTCAACCTATTCATAAGGCAATAGCCACAGACTAGAGCAAATTCACTGCACTGAAATATTTTGTACACATCAAAGCAAAGGCCCAGGGACAGCTCTGCAACTGTTTCCTGACCAAACACCACAAAGCCAAAGATGCTGAAAATGCTGTAAGTGAAAGGTGAAAGTCATCACCAAGAGTTGAGGAAGTCTGAGTCAAAATCTGAAAGGTGAGTGAAAAAAACGAATGGCAGAATACAGAGAGGGGCTCCACATGTCTGAAAAAAGATGGAAATAAGTAGGTTAGGAGTGAAGAGAGGGGACTGGCATGAACATCATAAGAAAGATAGGAAATGGTATTTCTTTTAGCAATGACAGGCATATAGAGACAGTATAAATGCCTGAGACTTGATGTGATTTACTAGAGAAGAGAGGTTTAGATAATCACATTTTCTATGTGCATGACCACTTTGCTTCCTCGGTGGATGTTGTTCATTTCATCAACCTTTAGACATCTTCAGCATAGAAGTCTACCACTGAGTTAGTTGCTCTAGGCTTTATGGAGAGGAAATGAAGTAAACCAGACATTTGTAGGCTTCTGTGGATATAATCTCTTCCAGATAAGCAATGCAGGATGAAATGATTCACATCCTGGAAGTGTCCATTTTTCTCCATGTGCTGTCAAGGGAGATGTGCTTGACTAATTTTAATGACATCAAAGAAACTGTTAATTTCCCAAGTTTAATGAAAATGACCAGCCAAGCATAAAAAGACAACAATTTTTGGGTAGGGGGCTTGGAGGTGGGGAGGTCTAGTAGATCAACTTTTAGTAAACAAGCAAGAATTTGCCTTTCTCTGTCTTATTTTAACTAACACTGAATTTTCTGATCAGAGCTCACAAGGCATTTCAATTCAGCTCAGTGAATTCTGGGAACAAATTAGACCACAGTAAATTGAGGAGAGCTTATCAATAAAGGAGTTGTTTCCTCTCAAGGGTGCATGCTGGGGTCAGACATCTTCATCAATCACCTGGGTGATGGGACAGAGTGCACCCCCAGCAAGTTTTGACATGAGGCAAAATAGAGAGGCATGGCCCAGGCACCAGGTGGTTGAGTTGTTAGTCAGAGAGACTTCACCAGGATAAAGAAATGGCCTCAGGAAGCTCATGGGCCAACAGGAACCTCATGAGACTAAGCAAAGGGCAATGCCAGGTTGTGCCTGTGAGGAAGAACAGACCCTTACATAAGTACACGCTGGGGACCAACTGGCTGGAAAGCAGCTTTGAAGAGAAAGACCTGGGGGTCTTGGTAAGCACCAAGGTGAATATGAGACAACAGTGTACCTTTGTAGCAAAGGAGGCCATCTGCATCCTGGGCTGCAGATAGAGAGTGTTGCCAGTAGGTCAAGGGAAAATCATCAGGTCCTTCCATTAACCTAGCACTGCCATGTCCACCAAAAAAAACATGCCCCTTAGTGCCACAGCAGCACCTCTTTCAAATACCTCCAGCAATGGGGACTCCACCACTTCACTGGGCAGCCTGTTCCAATGTATGACAACCCATTTGTGGAAGAATTTTTTTCATTTTATCCAGTCTAAACTTCACCTGGCACAACTTGAGTCTATTAACCTCATTCACTGCTTTTTCAGGCCTCACCTGGAGTGTGATGTTCTGGTACCCATGTGTCAAGACACAGACAGACTGGAGAGGGTACAAAGGAGAACCACAAAGATGATCAGTAGGCTGGAGAACCTGTCCTGTGAGGAAAGACTGAAGGTATGTCTTTTCTCTCTGGAAAAGAGAAGGTTCCAGAGGGACTTAAAGAGTGGCTACAAAGAAGATTGTCTCTTCTCAAGAAGTCACATAGACAAGAGAAGGAGCAATGGGTACAAGCTGCACTGGGAGAGATTTCATCTGTTCTGGGTAACCTGATCTAATATAGAAGTTCCCTTCTCACTGCAAGGGGGGTTGGCTAGATGACCTTTGGGAGTCCCTTCCAATCCAAACCATTCTATGATTCTGTAAGAAAATGTTCACAGCAAGAGCAATCCTTCGCTAGAACAACCTCCCCTGTGACATGGTGGAGTCCCCATCACTGGAGGTTTTCAAGATGAGATAAGGCAGGATTCTAGATAATCTTTATCTAGATTCCCCTTCTCATGGAACATTGGACCAGATGATCTTTCAAGATCCCTTCCAACCTGGGTTGTTCTATGAGTTTGTGAATTTATTGTTCTATGAGTTTGTGAATTTATTGTTCTATGAGTTTGTGAATTTATTGTTCTATGAGTTTGTGAATTTATTGTTCTATAAGTTTATGAATTTATTGTTCTGTGATTGTATGATAACAAACTATAAGAATAATTTATGAAGTGTCATGGGAGGATCTCTATTCACAGGAATGTTACTGTGGGATAGAGTTTTGTTCTGGATCATTCACTTGGGTTTGTAAATGGCACTTACTCTTGAATGGAGGTTGATTTAAGAGGACTCAGTGGATTTTGGGCAAAGAGATGAATGACACAGTAGGATACAGTCTTTACTGTATCACCAATCACCTGAATGTAAGATTTTTTTCATTAGTAATACTTGTAATGAGTATGTAGGAACATTTGCTTATTCTTCTAACAATTAGAGCTTCCCACTGTAATTAATTAAACTGCCATATCTGTTGACAAGTAAAACAAGTCTCATTTGGTGCCTTTCCTGTGTAAATAATGTACAAAACACACAACCTTAGAAGAGTCCTGGTTGTACAGAACCTCTGAAGTTTATCTGGCCTAACCTCATGGCCAATGCCTTGCCAAAATGAAAGTGAGATTGGGTTGCTCAGCACCTTTTCCAGTTTTGAGTATCTCCAAGCATGCAAAACCTTCCACCTCACTCATCAATCTGCTTCAGCACTTAACAAGACTGTAAAAGTTCTTTTTCTTTAGGTCTAGTCAGGGTTGCAATATGTAGCACTTTATCTCATGTCTGTGCTGCAAAAGAGTCCTCTGCTTTCTCCTTTCTGACACACTGACACTTTTTGCTAGTCTTACTCCAGTTAATGCCTTTCTTGTACTGAAGACTCCAAATTTGGGCACAATAGAGCAGATGCAGTTCTGAAAGTGCTGGAAAGGTGGATATGTGCACTGTTCTCAGTATCCTCACAACATACAGGATCATAGAGTTATTTGGATTGAAAAACCCTCTAAAGATCATCTAATCCAAACCTACTGCAGTGAGCAGGAACATTTTCAACTAGATCGGGTTGCTCAGAGTCCAGTTCAAGCTGATGTGCAATGTTTCCAGGGATGGGGCATCTACTGTCTCTCCGGGCAACGTGTTCTAGTGCTTCACCACCTTCACTGTAAAAAGTTTCTTCTTTGTATGCAGCCTAAATCTCTCCTCTTTTACTTTGAAACCTTGATCTCTTGCTAATGTAGTAGTGCTAATGCAGTACCTGTGCAAGGGAGCACTATTCACCCCTGTGCAACTTGCCATGTAACCACCAACCCTCAAGAGTTTTTGTTAGGGTTTCTTTCTAGACAGTTGGACTCCCCTAAATGTTCAGTTGCTGTTAGATCGCTTCTTCAGCTGAACAGCAGCCTTATTTTCCATCATTTTGAATGCCCCCTGCAGTTTGGTGCCAAGCCCAGAGCTGCTGACAATGTGTGCCTTCCCATATCAGTATCACACCACTGCCATCTTCTCTGGTAGAATCCATATAAATGGTTCTCCAGGTGATGAAAAGCAAAAGAATGGTCTGAGTGCACACTTTGAAAGAGCCAAGCATAGGAGAGGAGTGACTATGAAGAAGGAGAATACAAATAGAAAAAAAACAAAACAACGCAAAACAAAACCATCATTTTATATAAAAGAAAACAGTGACAGCAATTGCTTGAAACTGAATGTGCATAGGAACAGTCAATGTGCACATAAATACTCTTCTGATCTGGCAGGATTTCTACTTATTCTCCTCTTACCCTCTTTACCTGTGTCCTGGTTTTGGTTGGGATGGAGTTAATTTTCTTCTTGGCAGCTGATGCAGTGCTGTGTTTTGGATTTAGGATGAGAGAAATGTTGATAACACACCCATGCTCTGATACTGAGATGTTGTACAAGATGCTGGGAGGCTGCATGGCCAGGGCAGGTGACTTGAACTACACCAAGGATATTCCATTCCATGCCACAGAACATCATGCTCAGTGTATAAACTGGGGGGAGTTAGCCTGGGAAGGCCATTTGCTGCTCAGGGACTAGCTGGCATGGGTCAATGGGTGGTGAGCAGTTGCACTAAGCATTGCTTGCCTATCTTGGATTCTCTGTCTCTTGTTGTTATCTCCCTTTTCATTATTATTTTATTGGTTATTACAGTTATGATTATTATATTTATTATTTAATTTCAGTTGTTCAGCTGGTTTTATCTCAACACACAAGATTCATTTGATCATTTTCCAGTTAGTTTTATTATTTTCCAGTTCTCCTCCTCATCCCAGCCTGGGATGTGGCTGTGTGGTGCTTAGATGCCAGCTGGGGTTAAACCAGGACAAACTGGAAATGCAGGAACAAATATGTGCTTTAATGTTAGTGCACACAATAATCTTTAAATCTTTATCCAACACTTGCTAAAAGCATCAAGCACAGAAATATCCTTGTCTCCTTTGAGTTTTATGTCTCAGGATTGATATAAAGAAGCCATAGCATGGCCAGGAACTTGGTCCAAGATTTTTCTGCCCCAAAAGAAGAATCAACAGGTAAGATTTCATCTTGGTTACAACAGTGTTAATCTGGAGACACCTTAGTAGCCAGCTGAGTTTATTTGCATTGCTGGAGATTAAGATCAAGTCTTACTACAACTGGATTTGTCAATCATTAGCAGAAAGCCATGTAGCTGGCACTCTCACTGACTGCAAATTTCCCATGTAAGGAGCATTTCAGAGTGTTCAATCACTTCCAATGCAAAAAAAAAAAAAAAAAGAGGAAACAAAATTGGAGCATAAGCAAACAACCTCCCTCTTGGAGGAATGAATGCACAGTTCTACCTGGTCACCATTTGAATTAGACAATACTTGTGACACTCTGTCATCTTGGCCTATCAGGAAACAGAAGACCTATAAAGCACCCTCTGACAAAGAGCTCCACTCAATTCCACAGCCACCTGAAGAAGGTCAGAAGAAACTCCCAATCTTCCTGGAAACAAAAGGTAAGATTTAGATTGCTATGCTCGTTTAAAGTATTGCAGCTTTCTTCATGTGTTCAAATGCAACCCGTTGTCACAAGACCTGCTGAACAGTACAGTCACAGACAGAGGATTTTACTCCTTGAAAAGAAAAAAAAATAAGGATAGTAGCTCAGTGTATCCTGCTGCTATATGTAGCTGTCACCATTTCTTTTCAGAGCTGGGAAATTACCACCCTGTGCAGCTCTACCACTTTTTTTACAAGGTGGCTGCTGAGTAGGACTTCATGCAATGATGCCATGCAAGTGAAGTGACAGCCTGTACTGTTCCATTTCAAGTCTGTTTCAAGGATGGCAAAAAATGATGGTGTTATTCTGTTGTAAAAGATATTCAATTGTATGAATTATTTAGGATACACCTTGTCTGGGTTTGGTTTTATTTTTTTTTTAGGAGGAGGGATGGGAAAAACATACTCATGCAAGTTTGCTAAACTCCAAAAAAAAAAAAAAAGGGGGGGGGGGGGGGATGTTAAAGCCCCATCTTTCAGTGGCAGATCCCTGTACACAGATGGAGTTGAAGGAAAGTCAGTAAGACTTGGCACACATCCTGATTTATGTTTGATTGAGGGGGAACAGGGGAGGGGGATAGAGCGACTGATTTTAGGACCAGTGCCTAGAAATTAATGCAGAGCAATTAAATTTACATCTCATAAACTGTAAGCATTTGGTTAAAATCGGTGGGATTGCCAGAAGTATGTTAATATCTCAGAGCAGGAAACCCACTGGGTCTTAAAAAGCATTCCAAGAGCATTTTGAAACTTGTACCGTGTATTAAATTACCAATTACATTTAATTGTAACTTAATTCACAGAAAATATTGCAGTGAATGAATACTTTGCCTATGTCTTTAAGTTAGCTGCCTCAGTTTGATTTGCAAAATAGAAAGCTTCACAGTTTCCATGAGGAATTGTTCTGCCTTTGAAACAGAGAGCTTGGGGGTTGTGTATTGTAGGTGCAAAAAGGGTTGTGTTCTATCTGCATATCATCGCACTTTACACTCAAGAGCCATATATTTTCTTGCAACTTGGATGCAGCCAAAAATAATCTCCACCTCTGCTTACTTTCTAGCTAGAAATTAAGTGAAAAGAATAAATTTTCATGTTGTTGGGAGTATAATATAATATAATATTATTGCTGAGTGCCTAGGTCATATACACTGCAAAGTTTTGTAATGGTTCTGAGAGATAATTAACTTTCATAAGTTAATATGAAAGACATTCTGTGATCCTAAAGCACTTCAGAGAGGTGTAGGTGATGTCAAAATTAAACATATGTGACATGAGGTCTCTTCCAACCTTCTTGACTCTATGATTCTATGATTCTATGAGACAATAATAGGAAGGGGTTGCCCGGGGAGGTTGTGGATGCCCCCTCCCTGGAGGTGTTGAAGACCAGGTTGGACAAGGCCTTGACACTCAGCTTAGTCTAGTGGAAGGTGTCCCTGCCCATGGCAGGGGGGTTGGAACTAGATGATCTTTAAGGTCCCTTCCAACCCAAACCATTCTATGATTCTATTAACTCCATGGCTTATGCTTTTAATTAATGGCACATTTTCCCCCTGGATAAAGCAGATTTTTCCTCAGCTACAAGTGCTTGCAGTAAACCACACTGTTTCAAAGACCATGAGAGTTTCATTTTCCAAAGGTGGCCAGTCTGCACAGGTTTTTTTTTTAGCCTCTCAGCTTCAGCTGCCCATAGTCACAGTCCACTATGACAGGCTTTGCTCTCAGCAGAGCTGAAGCAGCAACCCTGCCTACAGGCTGGGGACTGTGGACCTCCTCCAGTGCAATGCAAGCAAGCTGCTGAGGGAAATGGACCTTGATGTACCCTTTGGAAAAGGGTAGTTTTACTCACCCATATGTTCTCCACAAGCCAGAGCACCTTGTGTTTTCTATCAACTGGTTGCCTCAAGGTAAAGGAGCATAGCTGGATATGAAATATCAGCAAACCCTACTGGCATTTCCCTAAGAATAAATTAAAGCTAAACCCAGCAGCCCCTCAAAACCCAAGTAAGAAGTTAAGTTAACCACACATCTCTGTGGTAACATGCCCATAAATTCCCTTCAAGTGGAGGGCTGGGCCAAATGCCAGAATAAGTAAATCCCACTCTAGTCACCTGCTTGCCTGCATAAGGTAGATGAAAGGCAGAAAAAAAATCTGAGTGTAACTCCTGTGCCTGATTGGAATCAGACACTTGAACTTTAAAGTGACCTGCATTACCTCCTGGCTCACTGCAGTGGGGTGGTGAGGTGTTTTGAGCCTCCTAAGCAAGTAGAGCCTTGGAGTCTAAGGTCTTCTTCTCCAGTTACAGAAGGCTCTCCTTTCTCATTGCCATTCCACTCTATCTGTAATATAAAAAGAGTTGTCTTCAAAAAAAACCAAACAAACAAAAAACAACAAAAAGCTTTCTGAAACAATTCTTCCCCAGGAAGCCAATCCTGGTCCATTTCTGGTTCAGCCTGTTCTGCCCCAGCTCCTGAGCAAGACTTCACAGTGCTGATCAGTAAGTCAGGGATTTAAATCCTACCTTAGACACTGAAGTGCAGGGGTATGCACATGGGCTGTGTCTGATTCTTCTTCCAGCCAATGCAGCCCAGTCAAAGCAGGCAACAGGGAGGAGGAGAAGCTTCAGACTAACACAGACACTGCAATAAGCTAAAAGCAGCATCACACCCTGGCTGCTCCCCAGTGTGGCAATGAGCAGAAGGCTTCCTACAGGAAGAGAATCATGAATGTGCTCCTGTAGTGTGAACTCAGGTGAAATTATTCAGCCAGGATTACAGCAGGGAGTATGACACCTACAAAGCAGTTGATTCATAGAAATTTCAAAACCCAGAGAGGGAATGAATTTTCAGTTTTTATTTGTGAAAATAGAAAAGGAGGAAAGAAAGAAAGAAAGAAAGAAAGAAAGAAAGAAAGAAAGAAAGAAAGAAAGAAAGAAAGAAAGAAAGAAAGAAAGAAAGATAGAAAGAAAGAAAGAAAGAAAGAAAGAAAGAAAGAAAGAAAGAAAGAAAGAAAGAAAGAAAGAAAGAAAGAAAGAAAGAAAGAAAGAAAGAAAGAAAGAAAGAAAGAAAGAAAGAAAGAAAGAAAGAAAGAAAGAAAGAAAGAAAGAAAGAAAGAAAGAAAGAAAGAAAGAAAGAAAGAAAGAAAGAAAGAAAGAAAGAAAGAAAGAAAGAAAGAAAGAAAGAAAGAAAGAAAGAAAGAAAGAAAGAAAGAAAGAAAGAAAGAAAGAAAGAAAGAAAGAAAGAAAGAAAGAAAGAAAGAAAGAAAGAAAGAAAGAAAGAAAGAAAGAAAGAAAGAAAGAAAGAAAGAAAGAAAGAAAGAAAGAAAGAAAGAAAGAAAGAAAGAAAGAAAGAAAGAAAGAAAGAAAGAAAGAAAGAAAGAAAGAAAGAAAGAAAGAAAGAAAGAAAGAAAGAAAGAAAGAAAGAAAGAAAGAAAGAAAGAAAGAAAGAAAGAAAGAAAGAAAGAAAGAAAGAAAGAAAGAAAGAAAGAAAGAAAGAAAGAAAGAAAGAAAGAAAGAAAGAAAGAAAGAAAGAAAGAAAGAAAGAAAGAAAGAAAGAAAGAAAGAAAGAAAGAAAGAAAGAAAGAAAGAAAGAAAGAAAGAAAGAAAGAAAGAAAGAAAGAAAGAAAGAAAGAAAGAAAGAAAGAAAGAAAGAAAGAAAGAAAGAAAGAAAGAAAGAAAGAAAGAAAGAAAGAAAGAAAGAAAGAAAGAAAGAAAGAAAGAAAGAAAGAAAGAAAGAAAGAAAGAAAGAAAGTAAAAGAAAGAAAGAAAGAAAGAAAGACACAAAACCCCACACATTTGGCAACTTGAGAAAAAGCCTTGAGATACAGAGGAGAAAGATGTAAAAAATAAACAAAATCCTCATTCTGCCCTTTTCAGAGATGATTCTGCCTGTGGTGCTCCTGTGTCTCACAGCTGTGCTGCCTCCATCCACTGGACAGGTAAGATCCACAATTTGTACTCACAAAATCTGGATGGGACCTGAGGCAGTTGTGGTCTGAGTGTGTGCTATGCGCATCAGTCACATGTAGAAAGAGTCTGATTAAATACCTAGGATCCAGAAGCCTTTTATTCCTGAAGTCTGTTTAGTTTCAAATCATCAGACCAGTTCCACACTTGCCAAATAAACCACCTATAGACTCCAGGTTGCTTGTGATTTGGGTCAGATTCTATTTCCCAGAAGCCCCCATACTCAGATCCAGTCATCTGGATCTCCCAAGGATCCAGTCCTCTTCTTAATTCCCCACAGTTTTACAGGCAGCAATTGCCTCTCTCCTTTCTCATCTTACAGGTCCCACCCTATGTGCCTCTCCCTGTGTTCCCAGTCACAGAATCACAGAGTCACCCAGGTTGGAAAAGACCTCCAAGGTCATCAAGTCCCAACTATCATCTCCACATGTATCACTCATTTCCCTCCACAGCTAAATGAACTAACATACCCAACCTGATCTAGTGTGAGGTGTCCCTGCCCATGGCAAGGTGGTTGGAACTAGATGATCCTTGAGGTCTCTTCCAACCCTGACAATTCTGTGATTCTATAACACACTCAGAGTAGCTCCTCCCAGCCCATACCTGGTCTGAAGTTTGCCGCTTCTGCTTCAGAAACACTTAGTATGACTGAAGGCTTGCCTACATTTCCCCCTGATTCTTCAGTTTCTGCTCTCTGTGTTGCAGTGTAGAAGATTACAGACAACCATTGCAAAGAGCAGGCTGAGTTCTGCACATGAATAGTTTTGAATTAGTTTGAGAAATACCAAAAGTTATGGAAGGAATGGAAAGAAATCTGACATGAAAAACACAATCACATTTTTTTTTTGTCCAGTAAAATGTTAGTACCACAAGAAGTCTGTGATGATCTTGTGATGAAACAGCAGTTAAAAAAAATAAGTAAATAACACTGATGAGCAGGTTTGAAATACTGAAGAAGGGAAACATGTTATAGACAGAATTTTAGATCCTCTTTCCTCAAAACCCTAATGAAAGAAGTAATAGTGGTAAAATAAGTCTGATTAGATTGCTGGATTGAAGAGTCTGCAGGCACAGAAGGTATTAGAGGATATCTCATCCTCTAATCCATTAGATGATATCTCATCCTCTAATCATTGGCTTAGATTGGCAGGCATGATGCAGGAACCAGTGTTGCTAGAGCAAAGCTGTGCACTGTGAAACCACTGAAAGTGCAACTCTTTAGTCTTGAGAAGACTGAGAGGGGATCTGATCAATGTCTATTAATATCTGAGGGGTGGGTGTCAGGTGGAGGGAGCCAGGCTCTTTTGGATGGTGCACAGTGATAGGACAAGGAACAATGAGTTCAAACTTGAACATAGAAGATTTCAGCTCAACATGAGGAGAAACTTCTTTACAGTGAGGGTGACAGAGCCCTGGAACAGGCTGCCCAGGTGGGTTGTGGAGTCTCCTTCTCTGGAGACTTTCCAAACCCACCTGGATGCATTCCTGTGCAGACTCCCCTAAGTGATGCTGCTCTGGCAGGGGGGTTGGACCTGATGATCTCTTGAGGTCCCTTCCAACCTTTGATATACTGTGAGACTGTGATAACTCCACATGGAAGCACCCCTAGAGATACTTAGGACACAAAGCATATCACAGTATCTCCTCTATCTCAAGGATGATCTCTTTGCAGAAGGACCTGGGAGTGCTGGTGGATAACAAGTTCTCCATAGGACAGCAATGTGTCCTGGTGGCCAAGAAAGCCAAGGGGGTCCTGGGGTGCATTAAGAGTGTGTCCAGCAGATCCAGGGAGGTTCTCCTCTCCCTCCACTCTGGATGAATATGGCATCTAGTTTTGGGCTCCCCAGTTCAAGAGGGACAGGGACCTGCTGGAGAGAGTCCAATTGAGGGCTACAAGGATGATTAAGGCAATGGAGCAGTGCCCTATGAGGAGAGGCTGAGAGCCCTGGGGCTGGTTAGTCCGGAGAGGAGAAGACTGGAAGGGGATTTAGTAAATGTTCATAAATATCTGAGGGCTGGGGGTCAAGAGGGAGGGGACAGGCTCTGTTCACTTGCACCCTGGGATAGGACAAGGGGCAATGGATGGAAACTCCAGCACAGGAGGTTCCACCTCATCATGAGGAGGAACTTCTTCACTGGGAGGGCCACAGANCTTCTTCACTGGGAGGGTCACAGAGCACTGGAGCAGGCTGCCCAGAGAGGTTGTGGAGTCTCTTTCACTGGAGACTTTCAAGACCCATCTGGATGCATTTATGTGTGACCTGTGTTGGATTCTATGGTCCTGCTCTGGCAGGGAGGTTGGACTTGATGATCTTCAGAGGTTCCTTCCAAACTCTAACATCCTGTGTGTGTGATCCTCGCTTCATGTCAGTATTTTGGTATTTTAAATTATTGTTAGAAAGGATTCAGGACTTAGTTACATTAAAATTTTTAAAATAAATAAATAAATAAATAAATAAAGGATATATAAACTTGGTCTTTCAATTTAGGAACGTGAAGGTTTTGCTGCTCTGTCCACTAGCAGAGCAGATCAGAAAAAGCTGATTGTTGACAAACACAACGACCTCAGGAGAGGAGTAAAACCAACTGCCAGCAATATGCTGAAGATGGTAAGTTGCCTGCTGTAGATCTATTGTTAATGAGTAATAGACTGTATTAGAGATACAGGACTGAGTGCAAGGTCTCATTATTTTATTCAGCCATAACTGCCTCCTCCAGACCTTTCCTAAGGATTGAGAACGGATGGCACCAAGCGAAGCATAAAGCTGGGCAGATGAGGAAAAAAAAACACCAAAGTCTGGAAAATTTTGTGGTGTATGAGCAATAATGTGTGTGTCTGTGGGAGGAAAAAGAAAAAGAAAAGGAGGAACCATGGCATTGTTCATTTCTTTCTGATTAATTCCTCATCGCACTTCAGACTTTCTGTTCTCCTGGGTGCAGAGTAACTTTGTTGCTACCCTCCTTATCTCCCAAAAAAGGGGAGAAAGGGATTTTGTCTACAATATTACTTTAATTTAAAGTGTAACTTCCAAATGTTGTTCCTTCATGAGGGGTTATTATTTGATACATGAATGAATGACTAATATTTTCTTCTTCTCTCATTAAGGTATGGTCTCCTGCAGCTGCAAACAATGCCCAAAACTGGGCTAATCGATGTGCTTTAAGTCACAGTCCTGCTGACATGAGGAAAACCAGTAAGTGAAGTGTGAGTGGTAAATGAATAATGTTATAAATGTTAGTGATGTGGCCACTTTGGGGTTGGGTTTGGTTTGGTTGGGTTTGGTTGGGTTGGGTTGGGTTGGGTTGGGTTGGGTTGGGTTGGGTTGGGTTGGGTTGGGTTGGGTTGGGTTGGGTTGGGTTGGGTTGGGTTGGGTTGGGTTGGGTTGGGTTGGGTTGGGTTGGGTTGGGTTGGGTTGGGTTGGGTTGGGTTGGGTTGGGTTGGGTTGGGTTGGGTTGGGTTGGGTTGGGTTGGGTTGGGTTGGGTTGGGTTGGGTTGGGTTGGGTTGGGTTGGGTTGGGTTGGGTTGGGTTGGGTTTGGTTTGGTTTGGTTTGTTGGGGATTTTTTTGAGATGCTACTTATATTCCATGTGATTTTATTGGTGCATGGGACAAAGGCAAGATTCTAGAAGTAAATCTCTTCAGTAAGCAAGAGAAAAGTTCAACCCCATTCTCATTCCACTTGTATCAGTTTTTACTTAGGTATAGCCCATTTTCATCAGTACGTAGGTAAAATTATAGTGAGAAATCATCCCCCAAACATGCCCATCAGAAGGGTGGAGAGAGATTGTTTACAAAGGCCTGCAGTGACAGGACAAGGGGCATTGGCTTTGAACTAGAGCAAAGCAGATTTAGATTGGATGTTAGGAACAAGTTCTTTACTATGAGGGTAGTGGAACTCTGGAACAGGTTGCCCACAGAGGTGGCTGGGGGCCCAGCCCTGGAGGTATTTAAGGTGAGATTTGACAGGGCTCTGGGCAATCTGATTTAGTTGAGGATGTCCCTGCTGGCTGCAGAGGGGCTTGTACTGGATGACCTTTGGAGGACCCTTCCAACCCAGCCCATTCTATGATCCTATGATTCTAGCCTGCACTTGGTTCAGTGTAGAAATCAGCTCACCACTGCTGACTGAACCTGAGTGGTGCTACAAATAATTTCTAAGCCAAGACTCATAGTTTTTAAGTTCTCTGGCAACTTGCAGCTTGTAGCTATCTGGGAGGCTGATATAGACACATCACTCACTGGCTATTGAAGCTACAGCAATACTGTGTTAAAAATAGCCATGAACAGTGCCCAGTGTGGTGTTGACTGAGTTCTGTCTTTGTTGTGTGTGAGAGGTGACCTATCCTCCAGTCTCTATACATTTTGCCTAAAAGCTAAATCCTCTGGTTCCTGCCAAGGAGAATCCCACATGAGAACTAACATATGCAGTAGGGTTGGGGCTGAATAAAAACAGTACATGGAGGCACAGCAGACACCTTCTCGTGTGTCAGAAGTAAGATTTGATTTGTTGGATTTTTCCAGGATTCACAGATTCATAGAATGGGTTGGGTTGGAAGGAACCTTGAAGATCATCTAGTTCCAACCCTCCTGCCATGGGCAGGGACACCTTCCACTAGCCCAGGTTGCTTAAGGCCTCATCCAGCCTGGCCTTGAACACCTGCAGGGAGGCAGCATCCACAGCCTCCCCGGGCAACCTCTTCCAATGTCTCACCTCCCTCACTGTAATAATACCTGGTGTAAGATCAGCTAAGAGCTGATCTGGGGGGACATGTATATAACATATTACAGGTTGGACTTGATGATCTCAAAGGTCTTTTCCAACCTGGTTAATTCTGTGATTCTGTAAATCTACCCTCCTCAAGCTTCAATCCATTCCTTCTCATCCTATCACTACAAGACCTTCCTACAAGAATGTAGGCTCCTTTCAGGTACTGGCAAGCCACTATAAGGTCTCTCCAGAGACTTCTTTACTCCAGGCTAACAGCCCCAGCTCTCACTTCACAGAATCACAGAATTAATCAGGTTAGAAAGGACCTCTGAGATCATCAAGTCCAATCTATTCCCCAACACCATCTAATCAACTAAACTATGGCAGTAAGTGCCACATCCAGTCTGTTTTTTCAACACTTCCAGGGATGGTGCCTCCACCACCTCCCTGGGCAGCCCATTCCAATGGCCAATCACTCCTCCCTTGAAGTTTTTTCTTCCTAACATTCAGCCTAAACCTCCCCTGGTGCAGCTTGAGGCTGTGTCCCCTTGTTCTGTCACTGCTTGCCTGGGAGAAGAGATCAATCCTCACCTGGCTACAACCTCCTTTCAGGTAGTTGTACAGAGCAATAAGGTCTGCCCCTGAGCTATGATCTGGGTCATGGTTAGCTTGCTAACTCAAACAGAAAAATTAGTCATAAATGCACTGAGCACATGTGCAGGTGTGTCTACAGACATAGAGAAGTCCTGTCGACAGCCTACACCACCACTCACCCAGGCTGGCCACACTGCTAAGTGCTCAGCTGGCAGCTTTTTGACAGGGGGTGATGCCACTGCACTGGACCAAAAAAACCAACAACCTGCTGTACCATCAGGGATGAGAATTACTGTGGAAATCATACCTCCTTTTGCTGTCTTTTTCCCACATCGCACAGGATCACACACACAGAATGTTAGAGGTTGGGAGGGACCTCTGAAGACCATCAAGTCCAACCTCCCTGCCAGAGCAGAACCATAGAATTTAGTGCAGGTCACACAGGAATGCATCCAGATGCATCTTGAAAGTCTCCAGAGAAGGAAACTCCACAACCCCTCTGGGGAGCCTGTTCCAGTGCTCTGTGGCCCTCACAGTGAAGAAGTTCCTCCTCATGATGAGGTGGAACCCCCTGCACTGTAGTTTCTATCCATTGCCCCTTGTCCTATCCCAGGGTGCAAGTGAGCAGAGCCTGTCCCCTCCCTCTTGACCCTCAGCCCTCAGATATTTATGAACACTTATTAAATCCCCTCTCAGTCTTCTCTTCTCCAGACTAACCAGCCCCAGGGCTCTCAGCCTCTCCTCATAGGGCAGTGCTCCAGTCCCTTAATCATCCTTGTAGTCCTCAGTTGGACTCTCCCCAGCAGATTCCTGTCCCTCTTGAACTGGGGAGCCCAAAACCAGATGCAATATTCCAGGTGAGGTCTCACTGAGACACAGTAGAGGGGCAGGAGAACCTCCCTGGATCCTGGCCACACTGCTCTAAATGCACCCCAGGATCCCCTTGGCCTTCTTGGCCACCAGGACACATTGCTGTCCTATGGAGAACTTGTTATGAACCAGCACTCCCAGGTCCTTGCCCACAGGGCTGCTCTCTAGCAGATGACTTCCTGTACTGGTGCAGTTTAATGTTCCACAGGAGTGTCTTCAGTGCATTTCTCAGTACCTTTCTCCTTTCAGCTGTCAGATGTGGTGAAAATCTCTTCATGTCAACTGCCCCACTGCCATGGTCAGCTGTTGTACAGTCCTGGTATGACGAGGTAAAAGATTTTGAATATGGAACTGGAGGAAAAACCCCAGGTGCTGTGTTTGGCCATTACACTCAGGTAGATGCAATTTTTTTTCTTCCTATTTCAGGATTAATAAATAAATAAATATCTCTATGTTAGCAAAGCAACTTTGCCCTCTAGTTGTCTTTACAGGGAATAAGTGCAGTGGAGGTATTCTGACAAAACAAGATGAGAACTTGCAAAGTGACAGAATGAAAAGTGACAATAACAGGTGAAATATCTTCATGGATTAAAGCTACTGGTGTTTCAAAACTTCAGGGAGAAGCAAAGGGAAGAAACTTATTTGTTTAGCACCTAAAATTTGGCTTAGATGATGAACATCTGAATATTGTTCAGCCACTGGAAGAATAGAGAGGAACTCTAAATAGCTTTGATGCAGTCCAGGTTGTAGAGACTGAAGGAGAGGAATTAATCACTTTTGATCTTAAAACAACCTATTCTGTTCATCTGCACAAGACACAGGACACAAGATTTTATATGATTCTTCCTTCTTCTTCCTTAGCTTTAACTGAATGAAAACATATGCAATTGAGACAGTTTAATTCAAAAGTTATGTATGTATGTGTGATAAATTATTATCATAATTATCTCCCTCTACCCTGCCCTGGTGAGACCACTTGGAATATCATATCCAGTTTTGGGCTCCCCAGTTGAAAAGAGACAAGGATCTTACTGCAAAGAGTCCAACAGAGGGACACGAGGATGAGGAAGGGATTTGAACATCTCTGCCATGAAGGAAGACTGAGACACGTGGGGCTCTTTAGTGCTGAGAAGAGAAGGCTAAGGAGGGAATCTTATTAATGCCTATAAATATCTGAGAGGTGAGCATCAGGAATCATAGAATCATAGAATCAGTCAGGGTTGGAAGGGACCACAAGGATCAGCCAGTTCCAACCCCCCTGCCATGGACAGGGACACCTCACACTACATCAGGCTGGCCAGAGCCTCATCCAGCCTGGCTGCAAACACCTCCAGGGATGGGGCCCCAACCACCTCCCTGGACAACCCATTCCAGGCTCTCACCACTCTCANAACCACCTCCCTGGGCAACCCATTCCAGGCTCTCACCACGATCATGGGGAAGAACTTCTTCCTCACATCCAGCCTGAATCTCTCCACTTCCAGCTTTATTCCATTCCCCTTAGTCTTATCACTACCTGATAGCCTAAAAAGTCCCTCCCCAGCTTTCTTGTAGCCCCCTTCAGATACTGGAAGGCCACAAGAAGGTCACCTCAGAGCCTTCTCTTCTCCAGACTGAACAGCCCC
>VXBD01013792.1:312616-325795 GCA_013399975.1 Indicator maculatus
GGATGTTAGGGAGTGACAGGACTGGGGGGAATGGGAAAAAATAGAAATGTGTAGATTCAGATTGGATGTTAGGAAGTAATTTTTCACCATAAGGGTGGTGCGACACTGGAACAGGTTGCCCAGGGAGGTGGTGGAAGCCTCATCCTTGGAGGTTTTTGCAGCCAGGCTGGATGTGGCTCTGAGCAACCTGATGTAGTGTGAGGTGTCCCTGCCAATGACAGTGGGGTTGGAACTGGATGATCCTTGAGGTCCTTTCCAACCCTGACAATTCTATGAGTCTATGATTCTAAGACCTGTCTGAATGCATTCCTGTGTGACCTGCCCTAAGTGATCCTGCTTTGGCAGGGGGTTTGGACTAAATGATCTCTGGAGGTTCTTTCCAACCCTTAACATTCCATGATTATATGATTCTATATCCTAAATGTTCTTTGGTTCAGAGGTGACAGCAGGGTGGGAAAAAAATCTTTTTCCTGAAAGGTGGGACTTAACATTTTACTCTAAATAAATAAATAAAGTGACCTCGGATGCCAATGCTCTCCATGGCACAACAATGTGCTCTGGTGGCCAAGAGAGCCAGCAGGATCCTGGAATGTATCAAGAAATGTGTCCAGCAGGGCTAGGGAAATTCTGCTACCTCTCTACTCTGCCTTGCTGAGACCACAGCTGCAATCCTGTGTCCAGTTTTGGGCTCCCCAGTTCAAAAGACACAGAGACCTGCTGGAGAGAATCCAAGGGAGAGCCAGGAGGATGCTTAGGGGACTTGAGCATCTCCCCTGTGAAGAGACACTGAGAGCCCTGGGGCTGTTTAGTCTGAGAAGAGAAGACTGAGAGGGGATCTGATCAATGTCTATCAGTACCTGAGGGGTGGGTNTGTACTTACATAAAATGTGGGGGTTTTGTTCATTCTCTCATCATTTTTATTTTACCTCCAGGTGGTTTGGTATGCTTCTTATCTTTTGGGCTGTGGTGTTGCTTCCTGTCCTGCTGAAAAATACAAATACTTTTACGTCTGCCACTACTGCCCTGCGTACGTATTGATTACCTTCTTCTTATTATTACATTCTCAAAATTAATTGGGAGATGGTGAAATTTGGAATAGGGCACATCACCCTGAACTGAGGAACAGGCCTGAAGACTTCATTAGGAATATGGGGAAAAAAAAAAACAAATAAACAAACCAGAAACATACTAATCAGAAGAATTGTTCCATAAGCAAAAGTATAGAACACACAAAAGTGACTCTGATTTTCAGATTAAATTTCATTTTCCTAAAAAAAAAATCTTAATCTTCATAATAGTAAATCACAAAGAAATGTTTTCCACATACTGCTTGAAATCTTGGTTTGGAATGGCGTATCAATATGCATGCTATGGTGAAGATTAATTAATAGCAAAAGTTATTAATTAATAGCAAGAGTTATTAATACTACTGTCAGTAGCCACCACGATGCTCTATCACTCCCCGTCCTCAACAAGACAGGAGGAGAAACAATTATGCCAAAAGCTCATGGGTCAGGACAAGGACAGGGAGATCACTCACCAGTTGCTGTCATGGGCAAAATTACTTGGGGAAATTAATTTTTTTAGCAATCAAACAAAGCAGGATGATGAGAAATAAAAACAAATCTAAAGCCACCTTCTCCCCATCCCTCCCTTCTTCCCAAGCTCAACCTCATTCCTGGTTTCTCTATCTCCTCCCCCCTGAGCAGTGCAGAGGAACAAGGAACAGGTGTCTTAGTCTGTTCATCACATGTTGTTTCTGTTGCTTCTTCCTCTTCTGCTCCAGCATGGAATCCTACCCTTAACAAACTGTGATGTGAGTCCTTCATACAGGCTGCAGTTCTTCATGAACTGCTCCAGGATGGGTCCTTTCTGAAGGGTGCAGTCCTTCAGGAACAGACTGCTCCAGTGGTGGCTCCCCCACAAGGTCTCAGGTCCTTTCAGGAGCCCACTCCAGCACAGTGGGGTCCCAGTGTGCTTTGGGCACATTCATCTTGTCTGCCATGGGCTCCTCCAGGGGCTGAAGGGTGGATGTCTGCTCTGCCATGGAGCTCCATGGGCTGCAAAGGGACACCTGGACTCACCATGGACATTACCCTGGATTGCAGATGGATCTCTGCTCCAGCATCTAGGGCACCTCCTTCTCCTCCTTTTCCATTGCTCTTTGTGGCTGCAGAGCTGTTTCTCCCCCACATTCTCCCTCCTCTCTTCTGTTCTCTGTTGTGAAGCAGTTTTTACCTTTTTTTTTTTTTTTTGAGCTATGTTATCACAGAGGTTCTACCACTGCCACTGACTGCCTCTGCTTTGGTCTGACCTGAAGTTGGTTGGACCTGGCTCTGTCTGTAACAGGCAGCTGCTGATGTCTTGTCATAGAAAGGATCCTTGCAAATCCCACTACTAAAACTTTTCCAGATAAACCCAACACACATAAAATTAATTCAACCTATAACCCAGACTGGGTGCAAATTAATCTACATTGATGCAAGCATCCCTATCAGTCAGTTTTCTTCTCAGCCATGTTATAGTGACTTTATAACTCATGTTGGCAATGTTGATGTTTCAGGGGGAATCTACTGAGCTCAATTACAACACCCTACAAAGCAGGAAAACCCTGTGGTGATTGCCCTAAGGCTTGTGAGCGAGGATTATGCAGTAAGTTTTGAAGCATTATAATTGTGATTTAGGTAAAGTTGATGCTTTAAAAAACAAACAAAAAAATCAAAAAAGAAACAAAACCAAAACCACACAAGTAAAGCAAAAAAAAAAAAAAACCCACAAAGCAAAACAAAAAAACCCAGAGTTAATTTATGCAAATGGAAAGGTTTTCAAATTGTTTGTTCAAAGAGAGGGCCAATAGCACTGCTCCAGAACCAGGCTTCACCATGCCAGGTGATTTACCTAGGTGGAAGAGTTTGTGGAGAGAAACCAGAGTCTGAGACTGAGAGAGTTGGGGTTATTCAGTCTGGAGAAGAGAAGGATCTGAGGAGACCTTTTTGTGGCCTTTCAGTATCTGAGGGGGGCTACAAGAAAGCTGGGGAGGGACTTTTTTAGGACGTCAGGGAGTGAAAGGACTAGGGGGAAGGGAGCAAAACTAGAAGTGGGTAGATTCAGATTGGATGTTAGGAAGTTCTTCCCCATGAGGGTGGTGAGACACTGGAACAGGTTGCCCAGGGAGGTGGTAGAAGCCTCATTGATGGAGGTTTTTGTAGCCAAGCTGGATGTGGCTCTGAGCAACCTGATGCAGTGTGAAGCATCCCTGTCCATGGCAGGGGGGTTGGAACTGGATGATCTTTGACGTCCCTTCCAACCCTGACAGTTCTGTGATTCTGTGATAAGAATGGGCAAAGGTTAGAGAGTTGGTGTACAGTAGGACAGAGGTACATCCACTTGATGCATCAAGACATTCATAAGGTCTAGATACCATCATGACAGATGACAGTCTCCAGATATCCATATGGAAATTGTCACCAATACTCCTAGTGAGAGAAGATACATTGACTTCCAATGAGGTCAAATATACATTTATATCAATGGCAGCATAGAAATCCGAGCTCTGTATTTCCAACTTTATTCTATGTGCTTTTTCATATCCAGGAGAGACTCTTTCTCACTCTTGTATCTAGGAATTGCCAACAAAGGAGAGGAGTTCTTTGTCTTTTTCACTCCTTCCTCCTTTGAACAGTGGTGGCTGATCCAATAGCAGTAACAACACATTGGATAAGCAAATCTGAGTTTTAAAAATGCCAGCAGAAGATTAAAATGTGTGGGGCTCAGTCTCATAATGTGAGACTGAATTTCAAGTTTTTGTTATGGACTCAACCTAATTCTCACTATCAGCTGCAATATAAATAATAAAAAAACCCAACAAATTTTATAACACCCTGCAAGTGCAGTGAGAAATCTCCTTGAAACAGAAGAATTTTTAACTTGTGCTCAAATGTTTTCCATGCTGCTATGGAATAAGTTGGAGGATGCAAAGAGGGGGAAAAAAACTACAGAGAAAAGAAATATTGATGCTGTGCATTTCTTATTTATGGTTATTTTTGTGTTTCTTTTTCAGTCAAGTCTTGAAAGCCTGAAGACTTTTCTTCTGACTGTATTGGCAAAGTCTCCTGGATGTACCCATAGCTTTGTCAAGTTCACCACTCTGATTCCTGCCAATGCAAAACTGAAATAAAATTCTTGGACTTCCATTTCCTTAGTGACTTCTCTCAGAGATGCATAAGGAGCAACTTCATTTCCTTGTCTCAACCATGGAAAAGCTGTAGGAGGGTGCATATACTCTATTTATATAATGGCCTAGAAGATAGTGGAGATTTTAAGTGAAATTTAGTATTTGGGTACCAGTTACATTTAATGATTAGCTTCTCATGTCTCTCCGTTCCCAAGAAGCATTGTTCAAATGCTTGTGATTCCACATGTTTCAGCTAACCAAACCTGCCTCACACTGAAAAAGAACTGTTTGAGAAAAGAGTTGAGTCCACAATCACGGACAGTTAAAGGGGAGGAAGGTCCCTGCACTTGGAAACTTTGCTTTTAAGAACAAGCAGAGGTGTCTTCCAGAATTAATTTTTTTAATATCTGCTTTTGCTGTATCAATTGTTAAATTGATTAAATTAAATTATTAAATTGCTCTTCACTGACCATTTCGTTGTGACTCTCTTCCTTGTTGCCACGAAATACAGTTCACTAAATTGCCACCACCTTTGTGACTTCAAACATTAGGTTTCGAAGGGAACCTGATTCTTCAGCATGCTAAGCAGCAAAAGTTCACATGAGAAACTGCAGATTTCCTAGGCAAAAACAGAAGCCAGGCAAACAACTTTTCATCAGCCTTTCTTTCAGACAGAAATGAAGAAGAGGTGACTGGGTACAGTCAGCATGGCTTCACTAAGGGCAAATCCTGCCTGACTTACTTGGTGGCCTTCTATGAACAGGTGACAACATTAATAGATGAGGGGAGAGCAACTGATGGCATTGACCTGGACCTGAGCAAAGCCTTCCACAGTGTCCCACACCACAGCCTGGTCTCCAAGCTGGTGACACATGGGTTTGATGGGTGGACCACCAGGTGGATAAAGAACTGGCTTGATGGCCACACCCAAAGAGTGGCTGTCAATGGCTCCATGTCCCAGTGGAGGCCAGGGACAAGTGGAGTCCCTCAGGGATCAGTCCTGGGACCAGTCTTGTTCAGCAACTTTGTCGGTGCCATGGAAAGAGGCATTGAGTGCACCCTCAGCAAGGTTGCTGATGACAGCAAGCTGTGTGGTGCAGCAGACAGGCTGGAGGGAAGGGATCCATCCAGAGGGACCTGGACAGGCTGCAGAGCTGGGCACAAGCCAACCTCAGGAGGTTCAACAAGACCAAGGGCAGGTCTTGCATCTGGGTCGAGGCAATGCCAAGCACAAATCCAGGCTGGGCAGGGACTGGCTGGAAAGCAGCCCTGAGGAGAGGAACGTGGGGGTGCTGGTGGATCAGAAGCTCAACAGGAGCCAGCAGTGAGCACTTGCAGCCCAGAAAGCCAACCAGAGCCTGTGCTGCAGCAAGAGAAGTGTGGCCAGCAGGTCAAGGGAGGTGATTCTCCCCCTCTGCTCAGCTCTGCTGAGACCCCACCTGGAGTACTGCATCCAGTTCTGGAGCCTCTATTACAAGAGGGATCTGGACATGCTGGAAGGTATCCAGAGAATCAGAGGGCTGGAGCACCTCTCCTATGAGGAAAGACTGAAAGAGTTGGGGTTGTTCAGTCTGGAGAAGAGAAGGCTCTGAGGTGACCTTCTTGTGGCCTTCCAGTATCTGAAGGAGGCTACAAGAAAGCTGGGGAGGGACTTTTTAGCATGTCAGGTAGTGATAGGACTAGGGGGAATGGAATAAAGCTGGAAGTGGGGAGATTCAGGCTGGATGTAAGGAAGAAGTTCTTTACCATGAGAGTGGTGAGAGCCTGGAATAGGTTGTGCAGGGAGGTGGTTGAGGTCCCATCCCTGGAGGTGTTTGCAGCCAGGCTGGATGAGGCTCTGGCCAGCCTGATGTAGTGTGAGGTGTCCCTGCCCATGGCAGGGGGGTTGGAACTGCATGATCCTTGTGGTCCCTTCCAACCCTGACTGATTCTATGATTCTAAATGGCTCTTAGCATAAATAAGATGCAACACCCATTGCTGTGCTCTTTGGGAAGCAGCCATTCCTCTGTGCAGTCACCAGTAGCATTAAATATTATTTTAGTCTCACCTTACCACAGTTTCACATGCCAGACCTCTTGTATTAAGGAAGCTGCTGTCACAATTAAGATTTCAAGTCCCAGAGTCTTTGGCACAGAATAATTGCATCACACATTTCTGACTCACTCATTTCAGTGACAATTTCAACACACATTTCTGGGTCATTCATTTTGGCAGCATGAAAGATGAGCATTAAATTAAAAGCCTGGGTTCACAACTTATTGTTTAAGCTGTTGTTTGTTGTTGGGCTGGGGATTTTTTTTCTTGTTCATCTCCATTAATTTTTCCTGAATACCTCTCCGCTAGCAAACTGAGCAATGCCAGGACATAGGTGTGAGTGCTGGAACATGACTTGCTGCACTCTGAAATGTATGGAAGAATAACAATAATGCAACAGCTAGTGCAGTGTTATTATCATTAAGGAACTGGGTAGACTCCTTACCCCAACTCCTAAAACCAATCTATTTCATATGAGGAATAGACCCAGAAATCAATTCCCCTCCATCATAACCCATACAGATTCACAGACTGCATCAGGACCCACAGAGGTCATCTTGTCCAACCCCTCTGCAGTCAGCAGGGGCACCTCCAACTTGATCAAGCTGCCCAGGGACACATCAAGTCTGATGCTGAATGTCTCCAGGGAGATACTACAAGAACTAATTTCTCAGTCCCTTGCAAGAGGAAAGAAATAGTGCAATGAGGTGGAAATCAGTCTTCATACATCTCACCCATGAGGACTCAGGGCACTAAAGCAAATAACCCTAATTTAGATATCCAGGAAGATAACAGAGCAAATAACTTACCTGGAATTTTGCAACCAGTAGAGCACAAAATTCAAGCATGGATTCATCCTGAGCTGCTCTTGCCAAATCAAACCTTCTTGTGTGAGTAACTCGGATGTGTGGGAGGTGTTTTGGCTTTGGCAGGGGGGGTTGACAAAACCACAAAAGATATTTCCAACCCAGGGAGCTGTAATTCTGAAGGAGGTAATAAGATATGGCACATACACCCAGCTGAGCACACACCTCTAATGCTCCTGCACAGGGGGCAGAGACAGGGGTCTGGCAATGTGGTCAAGTGTCTGCACAGATGGGCAGTACCCACATCCAGAGCTAGCTGCATCAGATGTCCAGGATCTTTCCCAGCCACAAGTCACATTCATTGTTGAAGACAGCTTTTTGCCAGCCTTAACTGAATGCTTCTGTTGGGTAAAGGAGGGTCAAATCCACATCATCATTTCCTGGAGAATAAAACTTATGAAGAGTGACTGAAGGAGCTGGGGCTCTTTAGTTTGGAAAAGAGGAAGCTGTGGGGAGACCTCATGGCTCTCTACAACTCCCTGAAGGAGATTGTGGAGAGGCTGGTGCTGGTCTCTTCTCACAGGAAATTAGTGATTGAACAAGAGGAAACAGCCTCAAGCTACAACTGGGTAGGTTTAGATTGGACAGGAGGAATTTTTTTTTTCATGGCAAGAGTGGTCAAGGAGTGGAATGAGCTGCCAGGGAGGTGGTTGAGTCACCAACCCTGGATGTGTTTAAAGGTAGTTTGGATGTGATGCTTGGGGATATGGTTTAGGGGTTAATTTTGTAGAGTAGGCTTCTTGGTTGGAGTTGGTGATCCTGAGGGTCTTTTCCAACCTGAGTATTTCTGTGATTCTGTGATTCATTTGCCATAAGCAGGTTTAGGGCATCTTCTGAGGCAAAACCAAATTGTAGGTTCCCAGACTACTTCCAACAAATATCAAGAGCCAATTCTGTTCTGAGAAATACACCAGGACTTTTATCCATACAGTTTAGTATAAAATGAATAACTGGTACTTAGAAGATCTGGAAAGATAATAACAGTTGAGAGATTAATGATGCTTGGAGGAGAAAGCCCAGGATACCCAGAAACATTAATCTGTTCCTCTTTTCTTCAATGAATTTTGTATTGCTTCTCTCCAAAGGGACATACCTTTGATGAGTGGAGCACAGAATGGCTTTTCTCACTGGTCTCATAGCATTTGCCTTATTCCAGTACCTTCTTCACAAGTGTTGTCTGCTATGCTGGGACTGGCTGTGATGGAGTTCACTATCTCCACAGCAGACCTCACAGCACTGTGCTTTATATTGGTAGCTAGAAGGGTGATGACACATCAGTGTTCTGGCCACTGCACAACACCAGGGCTGTTTGTCCAACATTCCCTCCTTCCCCAGGAAACTGAGGAGTGGGCAAGATCTTGAGAGGGGACATAGCCAGGACAGCTGATTCAAACCAATCAAAGGGATATTCCACATCTTCTCAACAACAAAAGGGAAGAGAAAGAAGGAAGAAGGGAGGGCATTCATCATAGTGGGATTTGTCTTCCAGAGCAACTGCTACACATAGTTAAGTACTGCTTCCTGCAAAGTGACTGGACATAGAAACATAGAACCATAGAATCAGTCAGGGTTGGAAGGGACCACAAGGATCATCCTGTTCCAGGCCCCCTGCCATGAGCAGGGACACCTCACACTAGATCAGGCTGGCCAGAGCCTCATCCAGCCTGGCCTTAAACACCTCCAGGAATGGGGCCTCAACCACCTCCCTGGGCAACCCATTCCAGGCTCTCACCACCCTCATGGTGAACATTGAGAAATTTCTCTGATCTGAGCTAGAACAGAACTAATTCTGCTCACTAGTTTTACTTTTCAGCTCAGTCAACTCTAAGTGATGTCATTTTTTGAAGTTAATGGCTTGCCTTTGCAGACAGTGTCTGCTTCTAGGAGTGCTAACACTTGAGGTTTAAAGCTACTAACAAGGACTGATGCAGAAAGGTTCTTGCTTATACTTTCTCCTATAGAAATAAAGGTCATTGATAACTCTTCTGTACCACAGGAGAGAGGTGAGAGGAGAGAGGGGAGAGATGGTAGAGAGGGGAGAGATGGGAGGGAGGGGAGAGATGGGAGAGAGGGGAGAGGAGAGAGAAGAGAGAAGAGAGAAGAGAGAAGAGAGAGGAGAGGAGAGAGGGGAGAGGAGAGAGGGGAGAGGAGAGAGGGAAGAGACAAGAGAGGGGAGAGACAGGAGAGACGAGATGAGAGAAAGAGAAAAGCGGAGAGAACAGAGAGAAGAGAGCAGAGAGAAGAGAGAGGAGGGAGGAGAGAGGAGGAAGGAAAGAGGAGAGAGTCCTTTATTGGGAAGTAGAAAAACCATGTGGCAGGCAGAACTGAGTTTGTTCTTTGCCCAGACTTGGGGTTCAACAGTCATGGTACTCTTTTAGTTGCTGAAACAGAACCTTCAATGTCATTTTGAAAATGTATCACCATTAGTCTTGAAGCTCATGGATATTCCTAGAACGTATGCAGCCTTCTGAAAGCTGTAAGAGGGATGCATTTTGCACCTCTCTCATCCTGTAAGCCTTCAGAATTTGAAGAAGTGTTCTTGAAACCTGCAAAGCAAAAACCATGCAGTGCACTTTCAAATGTGTGCCTAGAGCCTTGATTGATTTGACACTTTAAAGTGCTTACAACATTTCAACGGTGAGGATGGAAAGAAGTGTTTTAAGGTGTGGTGGATTTGAAAAATCCCTCCTGAACCTGTGGATTGCCTCTCACTTAGATTCTCTCCTGGCTGCACAACACAGCTCACCCAAAATGTAAGAAAAAGGCATTGTGCATACTTCAATATCTGTTCTCTGTGAAGGGGGGGTTGAAAGAAACAAATTGTGTGCCCATCTGAACAAAACAGTTGCAAGAAGGATCTCCATTTTTCAAACAGCATCCTCATCACAGAGTTAATTTTCATTATAACAGTTAATATTCTGTATTTGTCTCATCTCTTGTAGTTTAAAACCATTGCCCCTTGTCCTGTCATAACAGGCCCCACTACAAAGATTGTCCCTGTCTGTCTTATAAGCTCCCTTTAAGTGCTGGAAGGCTGCAATAAGATACTGAGATAAATCAGCACACTAACCCAGGAAAAAACTATTTCTCTGTTTAGCTTTCTCTTAGGAGGAATCACTCTTTTCCTCTAATCATTCCATCAAAGCCACAAAACAGGACCTTAAGCCATCAGATGTGTTTGACTTGCCTGTACTCTGCACCTGTCCTAAGCTGCTAGCATTAACCACCCACATTCACACAAAGACAGAAAGCTTCCCGAGGCATGAGGCATGGCTAAACAAGAATTTGTTTCCAGTTTAGATGTGCCTTAAGATCTGCAGCTGCAAGACTCTAACAAAACAGAAAGCAGGTCAAAAGAAGCCCTCGTTAGACGAAACCCCTCTGCAGTGTAACCGCTAAGACTTCCAGTGCCGGGGGAATACCTTGCAGTCTGTCATGGATTTATCTCTTATCTTCTCAGAGGATTGTGTCAAAGCAGATGCTAAGCAAAAGATAAGTTAGTTTGAGAGTGACAAGACCATGTTGTCTAGGTTGCTTGAACAGCAACACAGCGATGCCTTAACCAGCATCGTTAGCAAACTCGTGACTAGCAACTGCATGCCTGATGGCACTTGTGAGGAGCAGCCACCACCTAATGAGTGCCATGGGCCTTTGGTTAGTGCTGTGTACTGCCAGCTACATCTGTGCAAGGAGGTGAAGATAAAAGATAAGGAACAATAAAGTAGGATGTCATTAATCAGCTCCTACCAAAGGAGCATATCAGGAGATAGCATTTAATAATATGTCGCCCCAAGCAGCTCAGCGTCTGAGCCTGGGCTCGTCTTCCGCACAGTGCATCTCCCCTGAGCTCGAGCTGTCTTTGTTCACTTCATGAGCTGCAGCATCAGACCTGCTTTGGCATTAGTGGGTGGTGAGAGGATTCTCATCCTGCCAGGAGGTGATGCACAATGCACAGGTTACCCTTTTTTGCTGCATTTAAGAATCACAGAACCGTTCAGGTTGGAAAAGACCCTCAGGATGTCCAAATCCAACCGAGAACCCTACTCAGCAAGATTCATCCCCTAAACAGTATCCCCAAGCACCACTCCCAAATGGCTTTTAAACACATCTAGGGTTGGTGACTCAACCACCTCCCTGGCCAGTCTTTTGTCTCTTTCAAAGACAACACAGCAGTTGTGCAGCATGCCTGGATATTCCCTGTGCACGGAATGCACAGCATGTATGGAGCGTTGCCACCCTCACCAGCAGGTGTTGTGTGACTGTGTCAATGTGCTGCACTGCACTCAAAGAATATCCCTCAGATCTAGGGCAGGACTGGGTGATTTGTACACACACCAGTGCTATGAAGGCACTTGTGGTTAGCTAAAGAGCTGAAGAAGGGGAGAGGTGCAATTTTGTGTTGCTTCTGACAGGGAAAATACATCAAGTTTTAGTCCATATAGAGACACCCTCAAGCAGGCTCCAAAGGTAACACACTGACAGGAAAACAAATCAGTTGGGAGTGGGTTTCCCTTCTAAGAATTTGGTCTTGGTGATGTTAAAGGAATCATTTAACTTAGCTGCTCATCCATTCATCTCAGACAGCTGATGTAAGAGGAGATGAATTGAGAACCTGAATTAGCTCCATTAGCTTTAAAGGGAACAGAATGAGGATGACTCTGGAGTTAATTCACAGCTCATAGAGCTGGATGAGACTAAACATACTCCAGCAGTCTAGATGATTCTCTTCCAGGAACAGATCTTCACTGTCATCTCCAAACTCAAGAGCTAGCATGTAGGCTAGCTATAGTGAGGCAAGCAATGACACCAATCTTGGCTGGGGTGGAGCTGGGAAGTGAGAGATCTGTTGAACATAAGCTTTCTGGCTGAAAAGCAAGAGACACAATAGTGGAAATACTGAGAGATTTTTCTTCAGTGGGTCAAAGAAAGAAGTTGAAGAAGCACATTAATGTAAGCAGTCACAAAACACTCTGGAAAAGTGAAGTGGCTGCTCCCATTAGATGAAGTAGCCCAGAGATTCCCCATTTTCAAATCCTGAAAGGATGGAGATCACTCTCTCTCCTCCTAAACTGCCACATCACAGGTTCATAGGAGACTCCACGTTCTTGATCTCCCTTTGATTACATTGTGGATGATGAGTTTGATCCAGAACACACTGTGACTGACGAAACAGTTGAAGCACAAGAGGTAAGAATTGGAGGAGTGTCATCAGGTCAAAATACAGTGAAGGAAAACATCACAAAACACATAGGTAACTAAAAGCTGCACAGCTTTTCTACATCATTTTCTTTGCTTCTGATTAGATCAGCAGGCCAAAGGCACACAGGCCCAGGTGATTTTATAAGCACCTTTTGTAGAGCTGTAACCATCTGAGAAGGTCACAGAAGAAAGGTATAAAAGGTGCCCACAGGAAAAACACAGCTGAGAGGGCAGAACTGAAACAAAAAGTGCGTGCTTCTACCTGTGTCAGTTCAGTCTGCCTCTCCCTAGTTGTCCCAGCAGGATTGAGGTCATTAAAGATGCTTCCTTGGTGTAGAGCTGAGTGTGACAGTCTGATTTGAGGCTGTTCCTTCTCAGCAGCCTTAGAGGAAGAGAAAAGCATTTACCAGCTAAGTTTAAGAGCTGCTGTGAGAATCTGTCACTTCTGACATGCTGCCAGAACATGTAAAGCATTTGGTGTGCATTTTCGTCAAATTACCAAAAGAGTTCATTTACTCCTTTAGCTGCCTTTGCCAACTATTTCAGTAACTAAATAATGAGACTGAATTGAATAAATCCTCCAGAGGTATTTCTGCCTTCACAGAGCCTGTTAGGAAAGGCCTTGGATGCCTAAGTAAAACAAAAACTTCTAATTTTCTCTAATATTTCTCTTCAAAAATTGTTCTCTTCCTCATGTGGATACTTCAAAAACTGAGCTTTCCCTTAAGTCATCAAAGAACAAATTACCTAAGATTTTGTTCCTTGAACTGTATTACCTTAACTACCACAATATAAGAGGATCTCAGGTGTTGGAAGGGACACCTGAGGATCATCAAGCCCAAACCACCTTGCCAGAGCAGCACTGTAGAACCCAACAGGAAGGAAGGAAGGAAGGAAGGAAGGAA
>VXBD01013793.1:965-19454 GCA_013399975.1 Indicator maculatus
ACCCAGTCCAACCATCAACCCAACACCACCAAGACCATTAAATCATCCAGTCCAACCATCAACCCAACACCACCATGGCCACTAAACCATGTCCCCACGTGCCATGGCCACACATGTTTTGCACACCTCCATGGATGGGGACTTCAGCACCTCCCAGGACAGCCTGTTCCAATCCCTGACCACTCTTGCAGTGAGGAAGATTTTGCTAATGTCCAACCTAATCTCCTCTGGTGCATCTTGAGGCCATTTCCTCGTTTTATTACTTGATATTAGGGACTGTTGAGTGATACTTGCCCAAAATGCAGGGTGCCTTGCAGGGCACCCACACAAATCTGTCCTCTGAAGCTCCTCCCCAAGCTTGGTCACGGAGCAGAGTGAAGGTGATAAGAGGAGTGAGAAAGGGAGAGGTGATAGGGACATAGAAACTGCCAGAAACTCTTCACCCTGGGGGAACAGAAGGAATCTCTGTTCCCTGCACAAAAGTTGTGTAGGGTGATTATTAAAGCAACTTTATAGAATCATTAAGGTTGGAAAAGACCTTTAAGATCATTGAGTCCAACCATAACCCAACCACTGTGACCACCAAACCATGTCCCAAAGTGCCATCCCCACAAGTTGCTTGGACACCTCCAGGGATGGGGACTCCACCACCTCCCTGGGCAGCCTGTTCCAGGTGCCTGAGAACCCTTCCTGGGAAGAAACTTTTCACAGTCATGGAATGACAGAATTGTTTGGGTTGGAAAAGCTCTCTAAGACCACCCAGTCCAACCATCAACCCAACACCACCATGCCCACCAAACCATGGCCCCAAGTGCCATGGCCACAGGTTTTTTGAACACCTCCAGGGATGTGGACTCCACCACCTCCCTGGGCAGCCTGTGCCAATCCCTGACCACTCTTACAGCAAGGAAATGTTTCCTGCTCTCCAACCTAACCCTCCCCTGGCACAAGCTGGGCAGCCCTACAGTGTCAGCTGTCTCCCTGCAGAGGAGTCCTGTAGATTACATGAAGTTTGCCATTAAATTCCAGAGGATTTTTCCATAAGGGCAGCAAATGTCTAACTCAAACCTTGACAGCCTGACAGTATCCAGGTTCTGAACTGCTCCTCTCCTCTCCCAGTGCATGTGTTAGCTGTTGATGCTCTCTCTCTCTGTGTGATGAATTTGAACTTGACTGTAATTTTTCTTCTCAGTCTCTGGGATTTGTTTATAGAGGTGGTTTGTGTGTGCTCAGAACTTTGCTCCCAGGTTTCTTTGCAGGACATTCAGCTGGTGGTGAAGACCACCTTAGTGTTTCTAACAAAATCCCATTATCAATTAACCTCCTGGCTGTAAAAAAAGGCACACAAACCCCCCAAGTTTTCCTCTTCCTCCCCCTTCCCCCTGGAATTATATTCATTTAAGAGCTGGTGAAGCCTGTCTCAGAGATTTTTGGATTACCTTCTGCAGGGCTTGCAGCCAGAGTGAAGCTTCTCTGACCAAACACAAGGTCTGACAATCCCTTCTCTGAGGGCTTAGGGGTTTCATTCTGTTGTGGGCAGGTGCTGGGGGCTTGCCTCCAGCCCTCTGCCATGGGGCAGGTTTTCTTGCCAGGCTCAGGCACCCAGCCTTTGGCCTTGATCTGAAAATCTCTGAAAACAGTTGGAAGTCAGCCACAAACAGAACCTGAGCCTTCTCTTCCACCCCTCCTTCAGCCACTTTTGCTGGGAGGAAGCAGCACAGCCAGCTCCATGTGCTCAGGGACCTGTGGTCTCTGTGAGACTCACAGAATCAGATGGGTTTGGGTTGGAAGAGACCTGTTGAGGTCTTCTAGTCCAACCTCCCTGCAGCCAGCAGGGACATCTGCAACCAGAGCAGGTTGCTCAGAGCCCCAAACAACCTCACCTGGAATGATCCCAGGGATGGGGAAGCTACCACCTCCCTGAGCAACCTGGGCCAGCATCTCATCACCTTCAGTGTCAAACATTTCTCCCTTCTCTCTAGTCTGAATCTCCCTCTTTGAGTTCCAAACCATCATCCCTTGGCCTGTCACAACAGGCACTGATAAAATCTGTGTCCTTATCTTTCTACTCAGCCCCCTAAGCACTGAAAGGCCACCAGAAGGTTTCCCTGCAGCCTTCTCTTCTCCAGGCTGAACAACCCCAACTCATAGCCTGCTGTCATAGCAGAGGGTTTCCAGCCCTGCCAGCATTGCTGTGGCCTCCTCTGGTCCCTGCTCCAGCAGCTTCACTTCTCTCCTGTGCTGAGGCCTCCAGAGCTGCCCCCAGCACTGCAGGTGGGGTCTCAGCAGAGCAGAGCAGAGCAGAGGAGATATTGGTATCTTCTCCTTCAGGAAGATTTCTCCTTCCCAACACCAAGCCCACAGTCTCCTTGTTGAATTCCTGCCCTCTACAGCTATTTTGCAGGCAGCAGTGCTGCCCCTTCCCTGTGTGGCAGGTAGGATCTCTGCTCTGTCAGCAAGCCACTGCCTCTCCCTCCAGCTCCTTGGCAAGGATGTCTGGCAGCTGGAGAACTGGCTGTGGGGTGGTCAGGCTGGGCTGTGATCTGTCTCTGGAACTAAGACAAAGCCACAGAAGCTCTGGGGCTGCCTGTGCCCATCTCCAGCTCTTTGCTAGCAGCAGCTGTCCCTTGGCACTGCTGGCCAGCTCTGAAGGGTAGGAGAGGCAGTGTGTAGGCAGAGGTTCCCCACCCCTCTCCTGATCTTTGGGCCAGAGAGTAAGTGTTCTCCCAAATCCCTTGTGTGAGCTGTTAGGAAGTGATGGAGGAACCTCAGGAGTGCTGCAGTGCTCTCATCACCCTTCCCTCCACAGCAGTTTCTCTGGATTCCAGCATCACAGATAGCAGCAATCTGGGGATGCCTTTGCAGAGGAGAATGAGTTACCTCTAAAACCAGCCAAGAAGGTCCAGTAGGGTTGAGCTGCCAGCACCTCTACAGTGTTCCATTTTCCTCCCAGGTGCTAATGGAGAGCTCCTGCTTTCTGAGTAACTAGATCCAGTAAGTGAAACCTTAAAGAGGACTTCCTGATGCAGTTCAGCAGCTTCCCTGGCTGTGTGTCCAGCACAAAGCTGCTCACAAACATGTCCTTAGTACAGAAGTTGTACATCCCCCAGCTCCACTCCAGCCTCTGCTCCCCTGCCTCACTCCCTCCACCTCCCATCTCTTTGAGCTCTGCTCTCTTTGAGATCTTTTCTGCAGCATTTCTCTGTAGCCATCACATCTCCTTTCCATATTTTCCTTAGCAGACAGAGAGTGCCCAGAGGTCCTCCCCATCTTCTTGCTGGACTTGTTTTTCAAAGCTGCTTTCAGCCAGCTCCTCTCTGATGTCTCCAGCCCACTGCTGCACACTCATCCTCGTGGAACAGCTTCTGCAGCCACCCCTGTGTGCAGCCCTGAGCCACACACATCCATCCTGCAGCCCCAGCCAGGGACAATGGGAGCAAAAAGGCATTGTGCAGAGCTTGCTGAGGAGGTGTTAGGAGCTTAAAGCTGTGACAGTGAGGTGCAGGTCTTGGGATCACTGCTTCATGACCTGAGTTGGAGTTAGCAGTGAGGCCCCAAGGGTTCTGTTTGGAACAGGTTTGTTACTGGCAGCAAATAACAGCAGCTGTCAGCATGTGGAAGAGTTTATCCTGCTTCAGCCAGGGGCATGTGCTGGAGGTGGTCTTGTACCAGGATCTCCACCACTGCTTAGGAGCCTTCCTCCCATTCCTGTCCTGAGGGCAGCCTGTGGCATGTAGGGTGGAAAAGGAGCAGAAGGATCCAGCAGCCTGCTCCAGTCCCATGTGGTTGGCTGCAGCACATAGATTCTGACCCAGGGAACGTCAGGGGAAACTCCAGGAGTCCCCAGACTGCCTGGGAGTAGCCAGGAACTGTTTTGCTGCCAGGAAAGTGGCACAGTGCTTGTAAATCCTGGACAATGCTTGTGCATCCTGGAAAGTTACACTTTAAACCATCTTTGTGATATATAACCTGGGATTTTGGTTGGTGCAACTCCACTCTAAGCCACTTAAATCCTTCTGGTGTTTGGAACCAACTGCACAAAATGTAGCCAAGGGCTGACAAACCCAAGGCAGTGATGGTGAGGATGCTGCTTGCACACAGCAGGGAGCAAAGTGAGGACCTGTGGGTGCCTCACCTGCAGGGCACAGATCAGGCCGGTGGCCTCAAGTCTTCAATCCCTCTGCCTCTGCCCAACCACTCTTTGCCCCCTGTATTTCCAGGTAGGATAGAGTCCTAGCTAAGGCTTGGGGTGAGCATCCACTCTGCACAGAACTCCACAGCTGATGCTGAACCCACTTCCCCTTGGTGCTTGGCCATGGGTGCAGCAGCTCCCAGCACTGTGTTATGACCAAAGAGAAGAGCACATCTTTGCCCATCACAGCTCAGAGCTGTCCCCCCCACAGCAGATGCCCTCTTCTCCATTTGCCTTCCCCAGCTCAAGCCTCTGCTCTGCTGATGGGCAGCTGTGGGCATGGCTGGGGGCAGCCCCCTACTATTCCTTCCCAGTACACTGAACCCAGCTCTTACCCACGGACACAGCAGGGTTGCTCAAGATGACAAACCCAGGTGACAGCCACAACACAAAGCCCACCAGCACTCCCCATGACAGCCACCCCTGAAGCCCTCCAGCTCCCCATGGGGCACCTTCTGGGGAAGGCTTTGAGGTCAGGCTCACAAACAGCTGCAGCACCACCACCACTTTCCTCCGTGGCTCTGTTCTGCAGCTCTGAGAGCTCTCCAAGCTAAACAAAGCTGCTCACCTGGGTGGCCTCATCTTGAGAGGCTTGGCTTCCACCAGCCTTGTTGCCTTGGTACTTTTAACCCACTGGCAAGTAGAGATAAAAGGAAAAGAAATGTGTTGGTTTAATTGCTTTCTTTTGATTTTTCTAGTTCATGTCATATGTAATTTACTTTGTGAATGCAGTGCAATATAAAGAGATTTTTTTTTTGTTTTCTTAGGCAAAGAGAAAAAAAGCCCCAAACCAAACCAACCCACATCTGTCTGGTTTTTTCCCCTTCCTCTCAATGATTGAGGTGGCATCAAGGAGAAGGTGTCCTTGGGGACACAGCTGGCCTTGGGAGGCCGAGTGGCAAACTGCCCTCTGGATCTATGCCTGGGAAGATAAAAAAAAAAAAAAAAAAAACACAAACAAAAAAACCACCCAAAACCCACCAAACCACAACCCCAAACCCACATTGAGGAGTGTTGGTGAATTGTCTCCCCAATTTGCATTACCCACCAAAATGCAAATTACTTCCTTGCACTGTCTGTGTTATCTTGAGGATCTGGGGATCTGTTTTGGTTTGAAGCGGGGGTTTGATTTGATAGAGTTATCATAAATTAACACCTCCCCTCCCTTTCCCCCTCCTCTCCCTTTCCCCTTCCTCTCCCTTTCCCCCTCCTCTCCCTTCCCTCTCCTCTCCCTTCCCCCACCCCCTTCCTCCCCAATAAGTGCAAACAGTTTTTTTTTCTCCAGTGANTTTGTTCTTTTATTTCCCTTCTCTACCTGCTGACTCACCGCCATCCAATCAACCTCCAATGCGAACACCATGCCTCCGTCTGTATGTTGTGCACCTGCTGCTCAAAACCAAACCAACCAAAAACCACCACCTAAAAAAAACCCAAAACCACACAAAACCCACCCCAAACAAACAAAAAACCCCACAACCCAAATATTGTCAATAACCTTGCAAAACATCCATCCATGACAACATCCCACATAGGACACGGTTGGTTTCATTGCATTTAAACAATTCTTTTTTTTTTTTAAGCTCTCTGCTTTTGTTTTTGTTTAATTCTTCTTCTTCTTCTTCTTTTATTTTTACTTTGAATTTTCCTCTCCTTTGTTTTGTTGTTTGATCTTCTTCTTCTTCTTTTTTATTTTTACTTTTAGTTTTTCCTCTCCTTTGTTTTGTTGTTTCTTCTTCTTCTTCTTCTTCTTCTTCTTCTTCTTTTTATTTTTACTTTGAGTTTTTCCTCTCCTTTGTTTTGTTGATTTATCTTCTTCTTCTTTTTATTTTTACTTTGCATTTTTTCTCTCCTTTGTTTGTTGCTTCATCTTCTTCTTTTTCTCTTCTTCTTTTTATTTTTACTTTGAGTTTTTCCTCTCCTTTGTTTTGTTGTTTGATCTTCTTCTTTTATTTTTACTTTGCATTTTTCCTCTCCTTTGTTTTGTTGTTTCATCTTCTTCTTTTTCTTCTTCTTTTTCTTTTATTTTTACCTTGAATTTTTCCTCTCCTTTGTTTTTTTGTTTCTTCTTCTTCTTCTTCTTCTTCTTCTTCTTCTTCTTCTTCTTCTTCTTCTTCTTCTTCTTCTTTCTTCTTTCTTCTTCTTCTATTTTTACTTTGAGTTTTTCCTCTCCTTTGTTTTTCTGTTTGATCTTCTCTCTTTCTCTCTATTTTTTTCTTGTTGTTTCTTTTGTCTTTTCCTTCAATGAGATTTTTTTTTCCTGTTGCACTGGTGAAAAAAACCCACAACAAACCAACAAAAAAAAAAAAACCAAACAAAAGCCTCACTGCAGCGTGCCTCCAAAATGTGGCTTCTGTTCTGCATCTTCTTCCCCCTTGGCTAATTGGTGACTTGAGGCAACCCCAGTTACCAATAGCCTTTGTTCTCTGCTGTCTGTTACACCTCCAGTGATAAAGGGGAGACTGCCACTTGCTTTATTTTTGGTGGGGAATGAAAAAAAAAGAAACAAAACCAAAAACAAACCACCACAAAAGAACTGGGTGAGAATAGGAGGGAAAGATGCTTCTGGATGGTCTGGAGTAGAGAAGATTGGCTGGCTGGGAGAACCCTTTGTGTTGTAAGTGCTCAGCTCTCAGAAACTGCCTTTGTTTTCCTTCCTGATGAGATGCTTGGAGCTTTCTGCAAGGGGAAGCAGAACATTTAAGAGCCTCAGAGGTATTTTAAGCCCACGGCTACCATTCTGCTGTAAGGTCAGAAATCATTCTTGCAGTGATCACAGATTTGCTTCCCTCAAACCAAAAGAGAAGTGGTAGGGCAGAGTGGTTTTTCTTCCACTCTGAAAAATCCTTTGTGAAAGCAGCATGGAGAAGCATTTTGCCACCACAGTGGGCACAGAGTCCAAAACCAAACAACTCAAGTGAAATGGATAATGAAGAGGGCTAAAAAAAACCACAGGGAACCAGATCCTGCTGGGAATTCAGTGCCTAATTCCAATGATGCTTTTGGAGCTATTGGCTTTTGTCCCTGAAAAAAAAAATCATAAATTAAGGATGAATAAAGAAAAACACAGGCTAGAAATATCTATATTCTGCCATTCTTAATTATGTTGACTCTGGTTGATACAGGAGACCAGGAGCTTATCAAAAATTCTTGCATGGCCACCTGCTAACAGCTCTTGCATCTGGGTTAACATCTGGATTTCCTGTTGCACAGCTGCTGTTAAGAAACAAATGAGGGTGGATCTTCACCACAGGCTGCAAGTAAGCTCCATGCACCCTTCATGGAGGGTCACAGGAGGGGATTTCTGCTGGGAAGCAGCAGAGAAGAAGAGGAGAGTGTGAAAAGGAAACGTTTGCCAGGTGCAGTCCTGAAGGGAATCCTCTGTGGAGGGAGTCCTCTGTGTATGCTGCTGCAGCTGGGAGCCTTACAGATTGACACAGATTGGATCAGGTTGGAAGGGACCCTCAAAGGTCATCTTGTCCAACCACCAAGCATTCAGCAGGGACACCTCCAACTGGATCAGGCTGCCCAGGGCCACATCAAGCCTGGTCTTGAATGTCTCCAGGGATGGGACTTCAACCACATCCCTGAGCAACCTGTTCCAGTGTCTCACCACCCTCACTGTGCAGAACTTCCTCCTGATGTCCAACCTAAATCTCTCCTGCTCCACTTTCAAACCATTGCTCCTTGTCTTACCACCACAGGCCCTTCTAAGCAGTGCTTCCCCAGCCTTCCTGTGGGGCCACTTCAGATACTGAAATGCAGCTCTAAGCTGTGAGGATGTCTCTGGAGAGATCACCTTCTGCACCTCTGTGCTCTGGCATCAGCTGCTCACATGAAAATAGACCAAAACCTCTCAGTTTACCTCAGTTTGGCCAAATTAGGGCCTTGCCACTGTCCATGCTGCAGCTTAAAAGTTCAAATGCTCAGCCTGTTGTTTGTTAGGATTGCAGTCTCTGGGCTCATAGGTGCAGCTCCAGGCTCCTCCCATGACTTGGCATCCAAGTTAGATCTTTGGAGCACCAAGCTGTCCTCAGGAGCTACCCTCTTCCTTCTACTGCTGCTGATGGGAGCCTTCTTCTCTAGAGCCTTTCAAGACCCATGTGGATGTCTTCCTGTGTGACCTGCCCTAGGTGATCCTGCTCTGGCAGGAGGATTGGACTCAGTGATCTCCAGAGGTGCCTTTCAGACCTTCCCATTCTGTGATTCTGCAACAGAACCCCCAAAGCTGGAAGGTAACAGTGAGCAAGGAGAGATCTGGGCATCACACACATCATGCAATCAGTTTTTCCAGCATTGCTGGCTCAGGGTAGAAGGATATGATGTGATGTGATGTGATCTGACAATGTGATAAGCCATGCCTGTAATGGCAGAGTCCCCAAGGCACAGACAAATGTGGCAAAGGTCTTCAGCCTCTTCAACTCATCAAAGCTTTTCCCCATGCTTCAGAGGAAGCCAGGATTCTGTTCAAGAGTCAGGAACTTGGCCATTTGAATGGGAACACAACCAATTCCTTGACAGCAGTTCCTCAGCAGAATAAGTTGGTTCTTCTTGATGTCAGATGAAGAGAACTTCCAAAGCTTCCTGAATGGTCCCATTCTTGGTTTGGTTGGATTTCTCTTCCCACAGCTCTTTGCAGCTTGGGGTGAGTCCTTCATTCTGAGGACAGAAGTTTCAAGGCTGGAGGCTTGTGATGTTTTGCAGGCAGAAGCAGGGATAAGCAGCTCAGCCAAATGCAAGGCTTTGTGGCAGCGCAGCACAACCTCCTTCCCCAAATCCTGCAGAGCACATCCAGACATGGCATAAGCCTCTCATATCCCCACTTCAGGTTCAAAAATCTGAAATGCTAAACCCACCCAGCTGCTGCTGTGCCACTGATGTGCAGAATGGAGCTCCTGTGTTGGGGAGGAAACCATCCTGCTGCTGAAGACACTGGAGGAAGAGATCTGGCCAATGGCTCCATGCTCTGTTCTTCATGGCTCTTCTACTTTCCAGTATGGAAAACACCCTGGGGAGCCTGTTCCAGCATTTGAGAACCCTTTCAGTGAAGAAGCTTCTTCTCATATCCAGCCTAAACCTTCCCTCTTGCAACTTGAGGACATTTCTTTTCATCTTGTTCCTTGGGAGAAGAGACCAACACCAACTTGGCTCCAACCTCCTTTTAGGGAGTTGTAGAGAGCCAGAGGTCTTACCTCAGCCTCTTCTCCAGACTAAACACCTCCAGTTTCCTCAGCTGCTCCTTACCAGACCTATTCTCCAGACCCCCCACCAGCTTTGTTGCCTTTGTCTGGACTCCAGCCCCTCAATGTCCTTCTTGGAGTGAGGGCCACAAAACTGAAGCCAGTACTCAAGGTGTGGCTTCACCAGTGCCCAGAACAGGAGGACAATCACTTCCCTGACCCTGCTGGTCACACTATTCCAGATGCAAGCCAGGATGCATCACTTGACTTGAGCTTTGGTCATGTTCCTGTGGTGGGAAGCTGTAGCTGTTCCCAGACCCCCAGGGCTGGGTGGGTGCCTGGGTGCCTTCAGTTCCAGAGCTCCATCTTTTAGGAAAACATTGTCAGGCCAGGAAGAAAGGTTTTTTTCAAAGATCATTTGCTGGTCCTCAGGTAGATGATAAAATCAGAAAGCCTCTTCTTGACCACCAGCCAGCCTCCAGCACCTGTGCAACAGCAAAGCAAAGGGAAACCTGGAAAGCAAGACCTTGCTTGCCCAGCAGATGGTTCTACCTGTGCCACGTTGGAGAATTGGCTAAGTGGGAGGAGAAGTGATGCAAGCCACTGTTCTACACCAGAAATACTGCAGTGTGGAGTCTCCCCTTTAGCTGCATGCAATTCCAGCAGCTGCCTGGACAGCTGAGGTGTTGAAGGGCAGGTTGTCTCTGTGCTGTGCTGAGGGGTTACACACGTGGAGCCCTTCCCCCCATCCTGGGCCGTGTGTAATTTTGCTTCCCTGGGAGCAGCGCAGAGAATGTCCTTCCAACGGTCTGCAAGTGCTGGTGACAGGGATTTCCCTGGGCTGGGAGGGATTCCTAGGTTCTGAGATTCAGAGAATGGGTTGGGTTGGAAGGATCATCCAGTTCTAAGCCTCTGCCATGGGCAGGGACAGCTCCCACCAGCCCAGGTTGCTCAAGGCTTCATCCAACTTGGCTTTGAACACCTCCAGGGAGGGGAGGCCTCCCTGGGCAACCTGTTTCTGGTTCACCACCCTGCCTGTAGAGAATTTCTTCCTGATCTCCAGTCTAAATTCCCCCTCCTCAAGCTTCAATCCATTCCCTACCATCCTATCACCACAAGCCCTTGTAAAAGGGATTCCTCATGAGATGAGGCTTTCCCAGCCCTTTAAGGAATGGCAGCACCTGATTGCAACAGGGAGGGTCAAATCTCAAGGAGTTTGGGCTGGATTATAGACACAAGTGCAGAGTTTTGGCCCCCAGTTTCACACTGCACAGGTGCAAACTATCCCATGGAAAGCCCCAGGGGCAGCCTGTGCTCAGTGGGACCTTGCAGTCAGGCCAGACCAAAGCAGTCATTAAGCATCACATCAGCTCTGGAGAGCATAGCAAAGTCTGACCAAAGCCATGCCCTTGCTGTCAGGCTGCAGTAAGGTGGGAAGAGGGAGACAGGACAGGTTCATCCCCAGGGAGATGGATCCTTCAGCACTGCTTGTCTCCTTGGAGGAGCGTTGGGCTTGTGCAAGGACAAGATCTGGCTTGAAGGTAACCATTTGTCAGGCTTCCCAGCCTGATGCCCAAGTGCCACAAACATTACACATAAGGTCTGAACCCCTTCCCATTGGTGGGGAGACTCTTCCCTGGTTAAAATGGGCTCTGGGTTAAACCTCTGCCCTGCAGTACTCTGCAGAGGTGTTGTCAGCCAGCACAGGGACCCAGGTTACTATGGACCACACAGTGATGGGATCCTCTCATCCAGCCATGGGCTGCCTCTGCCCCATGGCCCTTACCCACCCAGGTGAGTGGAGCTGGGATTTCCTGAGGGGCACAGAAGTGATGTGAAAAAGGAACCTGGTGGTGCTTGAGGGCTGCACTATGGATTCTTAGCTCTTGTTGCCCAAACCTTGACCAACCCAGGGGAATCCTTGCTTGTGCTTGGCCTGCCAGAGCTGCTCTCTGTTGCTGACTGGAATGAGCTCTGTGGTGTTGTCTGCTCTTTTCATTGAACATTTCTGTGCTTTTCTCTTTTCTCTTTATTTGAGGACTGAGCCTGAGAGACGCTCTGTGCCTAACTCTGAGCTGCTTGCCTTTGGTTTTGTTTTGTTTTTAACATGAGAGAAAAACCAAGTGCATGCCTGGGACTGATTTCTTGAACTCTTTTGATGGGATTGGTGGAATGCAATGCTAATGGCCCCAAAAACTGAGCTGGCATTTAAAGAAATCAAGAGATCCAACAAGCCCCCCACCCCCACCCCAAATTCAGGATGAGCTCTGCAGCCAAAAGAGCAAGAACTGTGGGTCAGTGAAATATGACTGGGTGTCTTCTAGTCAAATAATATTACAAAGCAAAGACCATTTTTGCTCTTCTTTATTAACAAGAGCTCCTCACAATCATATTTTCTGCTCTGCTGCTTGGACAGTTTACAGTGGGATGCATTCTCTCTTTAGCTAACTCAGTCAACTGAAGTGGCTGCCACCAGAGATTCACAAATCAGTGAATCAGAACCAGTATGGAAAAGGGGAGGCTATTTTTTCATCTCCTTAAAAACAGGAGGGCAAGAGGGATCTGGCTTCTGCATGTTTTGTTTTGGAAAGAACCCTCTCTAGATTAGCTCATTGGGGCAAGAAACCTCTTTTCCCTGAAGAAAAAAAAAAACAAACAACAAACAAACCAAACCAAACAAACAAAAAAAGGGGTGTGGGGTGGGGAGAATCAACCAAAACAACTGGAAATCAGAATCTGTCTCCAGCAGCTCTTTGATCCACCTGTGAAGGCACATTTAACAATGACTAAAGCAATCAGCAGGTTCCTAAGGCCCCCTCCTGCTGTTGAGCACTCAACCTCCCTGGTTGATTCGCTGCCATTGATCCTTCTTCCAAACAGTCCTGCTGGTGCCAATTCCTCCTTGACGAGCCTGTCCAGTCACACCTTGTACTCCAAAGGTTTCAAACGTCCAGCTGAGAAAACATCCTCATTCCTTCAAGGATGTATCAGTCCTCACTGGACAATGCCTCTCTTTGTTACTCAGTCAGTCTTGGCTTAACTCGTTGTGCAACACCAGCTGACCAAGACTTCCCAAACGACCTCATTCTCTATTAAATGATAATGTGGCACCATGGCTTCTCCCTGAGGCTCGAGGGGGATGAAAATCTGCTTCAATCAAAGGAAAAAAAAACCAAACAAAAAACCAAACGAACAACAACCAAACCAACCAAGACCTCCAAGGACAAGCGCTGAAAGGGCTTTTTTTTCCCTTTTCTCTCATTGACCCAGTAGCAGAGGGGAGGGCTCTTGTGGAGAGGGATTTTCTCATACTTGCTGCATGTGGAGTGATCTGCACTGACGAATGTTTCTTTTGGAAGGTTTTCTGGTGGCCGATTTGCTGCTTAGATCGTGGAGCTGGTAATTTTAATTTCTTTTTTGCGGGCTGTGGTTTCGGATCGCCTTCCTCCCTGAAGGACACAAAACCTTTACTTTCCGCAGGACAACTTCATCAACCTCAGCTTCCTGAGGCTCTTCAGGGCAGCCAGGCTTATCAAGCTCCTTCGCCAGGGTTACACAATCCGCATCTTGCTCTGGACCTTTGTGCAGTCCTTTAAGGTGAGTGGGAGGCGGCTGGGAGGAGAGGTGGAGAGAGGGGAGCGCTCGGCACGCCTGCGGCGTCCTCCGCTGAGCAGCAAAGAGCTTCCCCTTGCCAAGGTGTCGTGTTAAGGGTAAGATCCTGCTGCCTGCCCCTCTTGGAGTCCAGGGCTCTCGCTGGAACTGTTGGGCAAAATCTACTTTTGCCTCTTTTTTTTTTTTTTTAAGTGCCCGAGTGGGAGGCGGCTGGGAGGAGAGGTGGAGAGAGGGGAGCGCTCGGCACGCCTGCGGCGTCCTCCGCTGAGCAGCAAAGAGCTTCCCCTTGCCAAGGTGTCGTGTTAAGGGTAAGATCCTGCTGCCTGCCTCTCTTGGAGTCCAGGGCTCTCGCTGGAACTGTTGGGCAAAATCTACTTTTGCCTCTTTTTTTTTTTTTTTTGTTAAGTGCCCCACTAAGGATTTGCTCTTGTTGAGAGTCCGGAAAGATAAAATAAGTTAAAGAGGGCTTGTTCAGAAAGTGATAATAAGTTGGAAAGAAGTTGTTCAGAAAGTGAAAAATAAACAAGTTGGAAAGGAGTTGTTCAGAAAGTGAAAAATAAAGTTGGAAAGGAGTTGCTCAGAAAGTGAAAATAAAAGAAGTCGGAAAGGAGTTGTTCAGAAAGTTAAAGCAATTACAAAGGACTTGTTCAGAAAGTTAAACAAGGTAAAGAGTTGTTCAGAAAGTGAAACAAGTTGGGAAGGAGTTGTTCAGAAAGTTAAAGCAATTTAAAAAGACTTGATCAGGAAGTTAAAGTAAAAAAGTTGGAAAGGACTTGTTCAGAAATTTAAAGCAATTAAAAAGGACTTGTTCAGAAAGTTAAATTAAAAAGGACTTGTTCAGAAAGTTAAAGCAATTAAAAAGGACTTGTTCAGAAAGTGAAAATAAACAAGTGGGAAAGGACTTGTTCAGAAAGTTAAAGTTGAAAAGAAATTGTTCAGAAGGTTAAAGCAATTAAAAAGGACTTGTTCAGAAAGTTAAACAAGTTAAAGAGGATTTTTTCAGAAAGTGAAAATAAGTTGGAAAGGAGTTGTTCAGAAAGTTAAACAAATTAAAAAGGACTTGTTCAGAAAGTTAAAATAAAAAAGTTGGAAAGGACTTGTTCAGAAAGTTAAACAAATTAAAAAGGATTTGTTCAGAAAGTGAAAATAAAAAAGCTGGAAAGGACTTGTTCGGAAAGTTAAACAAGTTAAAGAGAATTTGTTTAGAAAGTTAAAAAAGTTGGAAAGGACTTGTTCAGGAAGTTAAACAAGTTAAAGAGGATTTGTTCAGAAAGTGAAAATAAACGTTGGAAAGGAGTTTTTCAGAAAGTTAAACCAATTAAAAAGGACTTGTTCAGAAAGTTAAACAAGTTAAAGAGGATTTGTTCAGAAAGTGAAAATAAACGTTGGAAAGGAGTTTTTCAGAAAGTTAAACCAATTAAAAAGGACTTGTTCAGAAAGTTAAACAAGTTAAAGAGGATTTGTTCAGAAAGTGAAAATAAACGTTGGAAAGGAGTTTTTCAGAAAGTTAAACCAATTAAAAAGGACTTGTTCAGAAAGTTAAATTAAAAAGACTTGTTCAGAAAGTTAAAGCAATTAAATGGTTTCATTGTTCAAAATGACAGAAAAAAACCCCAAAACCCAGGTTTGGGATTGCTGGTGATAAATGGACTGACTGCAAGGTGATCAGAAAGTTACAATTAAATTGTTTCATTGTTCAAAATGACAGGGGAGGGGGAAAAAAAAAACAAAACAACAAACCAAACAACAGGTTTGGAAGATGACCTCAGGGTAACAAATCCTGGGCAACACCTGACACAGACACAGACACAAACCTTTGCTATATAGGCTTGCTATAAAATGGGAATGCAGCAAAAGTTCAGCTGTGTGTTGAAGGTGCAATTCTCACCCCCAGTCCCATCACAGGTGAACCCTCTCCCACTTGACATCCCTGTCTCCAAAGGTCTTGCAAAGAAATAGAAGTGGAGAGGTGATGGCACAGTGAGGTCAGGGAATGGCTGAAGATGGATCTGGGCACCAGCTCACAGCCAGCAAACTCTCCCTCCTGCTTGGTGTCGAGGTGCCATGCTCCTGAGTACTGCCTGTGCCATGGTGGGTGGCTTGGTTGTCCCTGGAGACCACACCTCTGGCTTGGCATAGGGTCTTGCCCTCTTAAGCTGAGCTCTGAGGTGTGTGGGTGATAGCTCCTGGGTGCTGTCACAAGCTGAGGGAAGCTTGTCTGGAGGTGAGACCCATGGCAGGACACCTTGCACAGTGCTTTCTGGAAGGCCTTCTGGTGTTTAAGGATGCAGAGTGTGGTGGGGTGCAGGGGAAGTGGTTTCTTTTGGCTTAGCTGCACTTTCAAGCACATCCTGGTGTCTGAGTCAAAGTGATGCAGAGATGGTATTTTAGGTGATGAAACTGGGGGGAAGAGGGAGAGCTCTCTCCAAAAATGGAAAAGGCATTTTAAGAGCAGAGAAGGAGTTCTCTCCTGGGGTTGGGAAGTGATGCCGGGTGGCTCTGCCTACACCCAGCCTGGCACTGCTGCCCAGCTCTGGGATGGCTGGGAGAGAACTGGGATGGGGAACTGCATTCAGCAGAGTGTGAATGTGGCTGTTGCTCTGCACCAGAGCTGGTTGAGAAGGAAGTTTCTGCTGGACCTGCTCCTATGAGGAGAGACTGAGAGAGTTGAGGCTGTTCGGTCTGGAGAAGAGAAGGCTCCAAGGTGACCTTCTTGTGGCTTTTCAGCATCTGAAGGGGGCTACAAGAAAGCTGGGGAGGGACTTTTTAGGCTGTCAGGTAGTGATAGGACTGGGGGGAATGGAACAAAGCTGGAAGTGGGGAGATTCAGACTGGATGTGAGGAAGAAGTTCTTGCCCATGAGAGTGGTGAGAGCCTGGAATGGGTTGTCCAGGGAGGTGGTTGAGGCTCCATCCCTGGAGGTGTTTGCAGCCAGGCTGGATGAGGCTCTGGCCAGCCTGATGTAGTGTGAGGTGTCCCTGGGCATGGCAGGGGGGTTGGAACTGGCTGATCCTTGTGGTCCCTTCCAACCCTGACTGATTCTCTGACCTCTTAGACTATAGAGCCTAAACCTTTCTGAGAGGTGGGGATGAGAACACAGTGATTCCTTCTTCCTACATGCAGCCTAGAGAAGAGCTGCAGGAATCTGTGCAGTTATCCCAAGGCCAGGGTGGGAGTGAGGGCTCTGTCACACTGTGTGTCCCTTTGGGAGACACCAGGCAGGCAGCTGGTCCACTAATACTCAGGTTCAGTGTTATGCTTCCACCCAACCAGCAAGCAGCTCAAGGAAAGGTGGCTGCAGTGCCTTGGGTTTGTTAGGTGATGTTCAGCATGAGGGTGGATGGAGGTGGTGGTGCTGCTGCTTTCATCTTGTAACTCCAGAGGAATCTGGAAGCCAGGGCAACTTCTCCTAGAGGCTGAGATGTGGGGTCTGCAGGTAGAAAGTGTTCCTACTTAGGAGAATATCCTTGGATCATGGAATGGCTCAGGTTGGAAGGGACCTCAGAGATCTTCTACTCCAACCCCCCTGCCATGGGCATGGAAACCTCTCAACTGGAGATGGTTGTTCAGGGCCTCATCCAACCTTCTGAACACCCCAGGGAGGAGGCATCCACAGCCTCCCTGGGCAGCAGGGTTGTGTAGTCTTGGCTGGACCTTGGGAGAAGAGCTCAGCCAAGGCCCTTTGCAATTTAATCCTGGCCCTTTCCAAAGCATGTGTGCAGAGTTCTGCCCCTGAAGCAAACCTGGGCTGGTTCCTGGTTTGCCTGGGGAGATGCTCATCTGCCTCTCCCCCAGCTCTGAGCTCATGGTCCTTGTCCCTTGTGCAAAGCTCTCCATCAGGAACCACATCAGCCCTTTGCCTGTGTTTCCTTTTGGGCTCACTGTGGGCTGCATAACTCCTGCCCTGCCCTGAGCATCACTTGGTCAATCCCTAGGGCAAGACTTCTCATTTTGTCAGCTTTTACTAATTAAGAGGCATTAATTACCTGCTCATTTAGCCTGACTGGAAGGTAGCTATTTACTCTCAGCTTGGGTGACATAAATACATTGCAACTTTCACTGATTTCTTGCTAAAATTCAGAATCTATTTTTTTTTATCCTCCTGGCATTGCAGTCTGTGCCTGTTTCAGAGCAGGAACCTGGGGGTTGGATGTATTTATTGATTTATTTTAATCATACCAAGTTTGCAGCAAGGTCATTAGGGTGCCAGGTAGTGATAGGACCAGGAGGAATGGAGCAAAACTAGAAATGGGTAGATTCAGATTGGATGTTAGGAAGAAGCTCTTCCCCATGAGGGTGGTGAGACACTGGAACAGGTTGCCCAGGGAGGTGGTGGAGGTTTTTAAGACCAGGCTGGATGTGGCTGTGAGCAACCTGCTGTAGTGTGAGGTGTCCCTGCCCATGGTGGGGGAGTTGGAACTGGATGAGCCTCGAGGTCCCTTCCAACCCAACCCATTCTGTGATTAAAATTGAATGTTTGGACACTTGTGCATCCAAAGTGCCACTGGCAGGTGGTAGCTCCAGAGCTGTGGAGCCTCTTATTGTGTTCATAGATTCATAGAATGGTTTGGGTTGGAAAGGACCTTAAAGATCATCCAGCTCCAACCCCCCCTGCCATAGGCAGGGCCACCCCCCACCAGCCCAGGTTGCTTGAGGACTCATCCAACCTGACCTTGAACACCTTTAGGGAGGGGACATCCACAGCCTCCCTGGGCAACCTGTGCCAGTGTCTCCCCACCCTCACTGGAAACAACTCCTTCCTAACATCCAGTCTCAATCATCCCTCCTCCACCTGCCCTGCTCTTCCTGCCTGTCTGCTTGCAAGGATCTATAGAGAGCCCTTGCAGAGCCCAGACTGCTTTGGGATGGATCAATACCTGGGCTCCAGGGGTCTGTCTTCTGAAGGCTGCTTGGAAGCATTCATATTGTCCTCCCATCCCTGTCCTGCATCTGAAGGATGAATGCCACCAAACACAGTGCTGCCCAGGGGTGAAATGCTACCAGCATGAAGGACAACTTGCTGCCATTAACACCACCTTCTCCTTTCCCACAGGCCTTGCCTTATGTGTGCCTCCTCATTGCAATGCTCTTCTTCATCTATGCCATTATTGGCATGCAGGTAATGGTTTGGGCTCTCTTACTGGCCATAAGCATCCTGGGTTCAATCCTGCTGGCTCAGGGGGCAGATGGGTTGTTGCCTCCACAGCAGGAGAAAGTGACTTAGGGCGAGGCAAAAGGCTTTTCTTGTTTGGTGCCAGGTGAATTAGAAGTGAAAAAAGGAAAAAAAAAAAAAAAGGCCACTTTTTCTACCCTTCCCACCATGTGTTGGACATGGCTCTGGGTGTGCAGGTACTGCTGGGTGTACAAAGGGAGAGTGTGGGCAAACAAACTGGCTGTGGAGAATGAGCCTATGGCACAGCACTGCTGGAGATGGGTGGGCAGCTGTGTCTCCCATGGGAAGGGAACGTCCGTGTGTGTGGGTCCAGGCACATCCCTGTGTGTGGGTCC
>VXBD01013794.1:0-25204 GCA_013399975.1 Indicator maculatus
GCCACCAGGCTGAGCAGATCATTCACCTGTTTACATCTCTACCACCTTCCATTGCAAGTGCCAGGCTTCAGCACTCTCCAGGAGCCTGGATACTTACTTGTCTGCGCTGAACTTCTTTCTGGGTACCCAAAGTTCTACTGAACAACAGTCCTCAACCTGGTTGTAACCATAGCTGGATCTCTACCACTAACTGACTTGACTTCACAAGCTGCCAAGATGTGCCTGGATGTAGCGGGTTGGAATTCCACCCCCTGCAGCATTAAATTTTCCAGACCAGCTCAGTTGGAGGAAAATGATGCTGTATTTACGAGCAGAACTACAGTCTACAATGAAATGCAATGAATAAGTACAAAATATGCAGTATTTACAATATTTACAGGTATTTACAATTTATAAACAGCACAAGAATCCCCCTGGCCAAAACCAGGGGAGCTGCTAATAGCTTCTCCCTTCCCTTCTCCCCTTCCTTATCACCTTGTACACAAAAAGGGACGAGAGAAAGAGCAGATAAGTTGTTGTTAATACCAGTCAGAACAATAGTGATGTAGTCAAGGTCAGTAAAGCCAGGAGAAGCACCGGCCAGAGCCAAAAAAGTGAAAAGTGAGAGAGATGGTTTACCAAACTAAATCTTGTTTAGAACTATAATTATTTTTCTTTTTACACCCAATAATGATTTATTTACATTTTACTACTCTTTGTTCAAGATCTGTGAAAAATTTTAAAGGCACAGCCTGAAACTAGCACGCTGGATAACTCACCATGCTTGTTAACTGACCTTTCTCTGTGATCCCTGCACTCCTGGGGTGTTTAAATAGCCTGCAGTGGCTGCAGCTCCACTCATGCCTCTCCCTGCCTCCCTCATAAGAGAAACTGGAACAGGCTGGGGGTGATGCTTCACTGAGCTTCTCAACTATGAAAAGCTTTACCTGCATACTGAAAAAGCTGCAGATCTCCCAGTCTGCAACTAGGACAAGGCTAGTGTGGTGATTTCTTGGCTGTTCTTGAGTGACATCTAACTTTATTAGCTACTTCAGGGAAATCTAACTTTATTAGGTACTTCAGAGAAATATTTTAATTTCTTTCCTTACACTCCAAACATTATTTGATGTTACACAGGCAAATGATTTCATGTTGAAATCTATGTTCTCAAATCAGCATGATGTATAGCATCAATTAGTATTTCTTGATTTTTCATTTTATAGATGCTTTTGATACTGACTTGAAATATAAAGCAGAGTTACAGTCTGACATTGAAAGGGCAGACAGTCTAGTTTCCTTTTTAATGTAAAATAGGTAGTGAGGTGGACCTTGTTTTCAGTGCACTTGAACTCATTGATCTCTGAATCCAGTTCTGCTTTGGTTTTGCTTCTATTTTGCCTCAGTATCTCATTATAAAAATACTGACATATTTTAAATAGTTTTGAAATTACACCACAAACTGTTGATTTAGATTGTTATTGTCAACCATTACGGTTGGATGATTTTATTTAGCATTTCACGAATTTAGACAATCACTTCAGACTTCTCATGCAATGTAAATCATGAGAACCATACTTCTAAATCTAGTCAGTGACATGAATGTTGATTTGTCTTGGAAACTCCTTGTGGAATGAAGTATTTAGTTGTTAATTTGCCATAGAAAGATATTCAGCAGCTTTCATCTCAGATTAGTTTTGCTTGTCACTTTCTTTATTTGGTGAATTCTCTGACCAGATCAGTTACAGTTGCAGTGCTTACTTAGTGACCTTTCCTGAAAAGAGTAGGCATAGTAGGCCTTCTTGTCTTTTTCTTTCTCCTTACATTTCCAAACCTAGCAATCTAAATACTAGTTAAAAGATAGCAGTAAATAAGAGAACATAATGATAAAAAATAATAATAAAAAAATTAATATAGGAAACAAACAAAAAAATCCCCTACATTTCTCTACTACTGATTTTTTCCCCTGTTTATTTAGTATCCTCTTTTCATGAAAATAAAATATAGAAAGAATTTACTTCTACGTCCAGAAAATGAAAGAAACTACTCTTGAACCTCCTGCTGAGGAAGTTTCTTGGATTCAGTATAATTGGCCTTTTTCAGGGAGTAGACAAGGTATGACAGCTGTTAGGACATCTCTGTTTCACCAGGGTTGAACGATTACTGAGCTGTTTTCCTTTAAAAAAAATCACTACCAGGTTGGCTGGTGCTTACTCTTTTTCTGATCTGTCTTAGATCTTGTTGCAAGATGAATTCTAATTCTGCTGGGTCATCAAAAATTGATAGTGAAGTCAAAACATTATTGATATACAGCATGTATGTATGTATCTATTTATTTAAACCAAGGTAAGCTGTATTCCAGGTCTGCAATTCAGAATTGTCTATGCATAATTTCTTTGCAAACAGTCTGGGAATAATCACCTAGTGTATTTGGAAACCTACACTGAAGCTGTACCTTCCTTGAAGAAATTCCCTGCTTTTCTAGACATGTTTTTTACATTGGTTGATTTAACAAGGAGTTCATCACTATTTATTATGTAAATTATTAGAGATTTATTTGTTGCATTAATTTGGTTGCTTTCATTAGTAAGGGACATCTGATTATTTGCTGTGTAAGGAACATACAAAACAGTGTCAGTAAGCATGAGAGGCTTGCAAAGATTTCTGCTGAGGGAATTGAGGGCAACTGCAGCCTTGCATTAACAGAATCTTAATTACCAAATAACATTGTTTTGCCAAGAGCAAAGATGGTTTTTTTTTCTTCCTTTTAATCTTTGACAGTTTCTTTCAATATTAAAGGAGGCTGCAGATATGGTTGAAGAAAATACAGCTACTAAATTCATAATCTTGTGGATACTTCCTTCTCTAGCAGGAAAAACTCCTAAACGGAGTGATGTCATTAATTTAATGTTCTGCAGTATGATGTAGTGATGACAGACGAGGAAAAGAATCTTTTATACTGCAAGGCTTGCATTCATTTTGATTTTTAGTGTCTGTAAGAAGTTTTGTGGTAATAGTCATCAACACAAGGACATTTTGCATAGTTGTTACAGTGTGGTAGGCTGAAATTCACCTCCCACATTAACAATAACCAGGCTAACTCAGTTCAGAAGCAAATGAAGCTGTATTTACAGGCAAAACTACAATCTCTAATGAAATGCAATGAATATGTACAAATATACACTATTCACAACATTTACAAATATGTACAATCAACAGAAAAACACAACAAAGCGCCCCCGGCCCCAGAGGAGCCCCGCTTCTTCCTCCCCTGCCTTCCTCAGACCCCCCTGGCAGAAGGAAGAAAGCCAAGAAGCAGGGAGGCTGTTAAACTTAGCTCGTCAAGGTCAGTATGCGGGGGTGTGTGTTATCTCTCAAAGCCAGCAGAATGCCCAGCGGAGAAACTCCAGACAGAAAGACAGAGACTGCACCTGCCTTGTTTTGAGTACTCTTAGACATTCGTATCTCTCCAATGGAAGTGTTTAGAATAATCATTATTCTTTTTTCTTTCACCCACTTGTGATTTGTTTCCATTCTTTCACTTTTCTGCTCGAACTTTGTGAGAAGAAATTAAAGGTATAGCCTTAAAACCAGCACACATGGTTTATGAAGGCTGCTGTGGCTATTGAAAATGGTAAGCCATAGAACGAGACTATCCTCCCTATGTACAAGATGGGTTCCAGTCAGTTAGAAAGATGTACACAACTTCCATTTCAGCCAGCTCTGCTCTGAATCATGGATACAGTTAAAGTTTTCCTTTTCCTGGATCAGTTCCATACAGCACAAACAAAAAAGTTGCTATCATTTTTGTTAGTAAGTCTGTCAGCATCACTGTAAACACATCAAATGACCTTTTTAGCACTATTTTGATATTTCCCTAAGAAACTATGAAAAGGGGGAGAGAAGATGAAAAGTCTAACACCACTATGTCTTGTTCTGTGGATCTACATTTAAAGCGTATTTTGTACAGAGTAGCAATGATTCAAAATAATTTTCTTGTCTGTTCTCATTGTAACTGTCTGATGAGATAGCCAGATCAAATTGTCACAGTGGCATTCAAGAGAGATGCCTGAAAGATGAATAACCTTTGTTTTTCAGATCTCCCATCTGTGTGTTTGCTAATGAATTGGATGCTGAGCTGCTTGTGGTATGTGCTTAACATTTTAGGACACAAAGAATATTGCAGCCTACTGAATAGATTAGTGGATAGGCATTCAGACCTGAAATTTCCTTTAGCCTGCCAGCTGCCCACAAGAGTCGTTGAATCAGTCTATTCCCATCAATGTCTAAAGCTGTGGTTAAGGAACATTTTTGATAGTGGGTCTTCCTCAGTTCAGAACTGAAGCCTGCAGTTCAGAACTGAGCAGTTGAACTGTAAAAATTATCTTGGTGCTGTTAGAACCATATGAATGCATGTCTGTGCAAGATTCATTGGATCATGCAAGTGTTCTTTCATCTGCATTATTCATGAGCCTTCAATGCAAATAACTCACTTCACACATTATTTCCGGACGCAATCACATTCCCTAAAGATGCATTTTTCCTGTTTACTTCTGGATCTGTTTAGAGAAGATCAGAAAGAAGCAGTATGATGTTATGTAATGTGATGCTCACCTTTACACAACAGTGTATTATTACTCATCCAAATACAGAAACAATCCCTGCTAGAAAAAACAGAACCCAAGTTTTGCCTCTTGTGGTTAGTGCAGTAACAACTAGTCTACAAACTGTCTTATTCTTTGTTTAACACACAGTGATTATAGGAGCACTTCCCTTCTCAGAGGAATGGTCGGCTTGTTAGGGTATTCTCTTGGTAGTTGAGACCTGTGAATTTAAACTCAGACTGAATTTGAATCCTCTTATTTAATTACTCCTTAGAAAAATGGTCATATCAGTTTATTTAACAGTCTGTATTATGCTCCTTTTTAAAAAATATATTTTTAATAAAAATGCAAATCCTGTACTTTCAATGCTACTGAAATACTGTTTTCTATGTTTTGTTGTGTATGGCAGGACAACTCAGCTCTTGAATACAGCCCAAATGGATTGTGCACACCATGATCTGAAGTCATGATTTGGCTGACAGAACAAATATGTTTTTTACCAAAGGGAATTTAGTTGGTCCTTCAAAGACAGAAAAGTATTCTCAGCTATATCCCCCATGTTTTTTCTCACAGTGGGAATCATCCCAGTTTAAACACAAATGCGTCAGAAGGAATTCCAGAAGTAAGTAAAAGTTGTCTCCTCCTTTCTCCTCTCCCTCCCCTCTCCCCTTTCCCCTCAATGAGTAGCAAAGACACTCTCTTAGGCGGAGACCATATATGCCTTTATGGTTATGTCATTTGGTACCTTGTAAGGGGTTTTCTTAAGAACAAAAGCTGTTTCTTGTGAAACAGTTGGGCTGAGATGTTTTCTCTTAGTGTCCTCTCCAACAGCTACAGGGATGTTTTGTTCCACCCTTCATGCAAAGAAACATTTTCTGTGAAATCATGTCTGTCCTCTCACTTTTCAACCTAATATTGGGCACCGTTTTCCTCCAGCACTTTGGCAAATTATTTCTTTGGCAATTTATTATTTTTTGTGATATTTTTAGTCCATGTATCCCCTAAGAGAGGAATTTTATCCGGTTACCTACAAATGCTTGTGATTTCCCTTCATGTGTTAAGACTGCTGGTTTTGACAACAGACTGCCTTTTATACCATAGTGTTCTTTGAAATGAATAAGTTATCTACTTTTTTTTTTTCTTTTCATGTAGAGCATACAGAGCTGAGTATTATCTTTTATTCATAATAGAATTCTATCAGGTCTAGCTGAGTTATTGTGATTCTGATTTTTCAAATTACACGTATCACTGCAGCTTGAAGATTTTTTGCTAAATTATGTAATCCATTACATTTGTTGAATTGCTTTTCCAATCTCCAGGTTTACCTTGACCAATGTTTATAATTTACTTATGATAAAACAGTTTTATCATGTCCCTGTGCTTTTTCACTTTGATCCTAATTTCTACATGCCTTTCTCCTTCAAATGCCTTTTCTTGTAATACAGTATTTTATTTTGTGAGCTATGTCTTTGGAGACAAGTCCATCCTTATGGGGCTTCTGTATGGCCTGGTGGCTCTCTGTGCTACTTCCCTCTGCTTGTACAAAGGGATGATTTGAGTTCTTCTGACAGGTTTGACTTGTTTCAAATCTCAAATATTTTTAACTTTGTATGTTAGAAAAGATTGTAGTTTTCTATGTCCAAAACCAACTTTTGTTTACTCTGAAAAAATATTCCTAACCAGTTGCTTTTGTAGAGAGCTCAGAACTTAAATTTGTGTGAAATAGTTTCATAATTACTTTCACCTATGTGATTAACAGAAGAGTGTTTAATGTATTCTAGAATTGGTAGTTAGAAATAAAACTGTCTAGTCCACTTTCTTCTCTTCCTACCATTGGTTTCTTGCAAATGTACAGTAGTGCACAAATAAGCCTTGAAGCATAGCAATACTCCACATTTCTGTGAATTTCAGCTTTAAGGAGGCTTTAAACTAGTTCCTGCTTCTCATAATTACTTTCAGATTTCATTTATTGAGGGTTCTGGATGTTTGCTTTATTGCCAAATATAGTCTTCTTCATAGACAACAACGAATTCCACTTGGTTTGTGTCAAAACTTCTTCAGGCATTGAGAACAAAGATGAGAGAACTAGAAATCTAGAAGCAGTTTCAAAGCCATGGGAAAATAAAGTTGCTGATCCAATTAAAGTAATCATCTGGAGTCTGAATAAATAAAAAAGTATTATAGAGGTGGAGTATTTTGTGGAAAGCTTTGTATCTTATCATGGCTTGAGAACAGAAAGCATGAGTCAGTGATACAAAGGATCCGTTCCAGTCAGGGTCTCTGTGGCTTAGCACAGTCTTTTCATCCTGTGCTTTGCTATGAAGTACTCTTGTAAACAGACAATGACACATATTTAAGTAAAGAACTGCACATCTCTATGTCTGGTATTATAGGTTGGATAATATATCAGTTAAGTAGTTAAGGACTGGACTTGGATTGTATGCTATAGAATCTACAGTCTTTGATAATGTTTCATCTTAATTGACTGAAAGAAGTGCTCAATGGTAAATATCTTGTTAATATTTTTTCTGGTGAATATTGTTACTGAGAAATCTTTAAGCTTCTCTGAAATGTCACCTTCATTGTTTACTGCTGCCCTTCCTCTTCAGAAGTCTGCAAAATATATTGTAGTCATCTGGACCTTTTTCTTCTAATTTCTATTTCTTACGCATTTCTCTCAATGGATTTTTTGTCTGTTAGATTTTATTTAGCCTTTCTGATTCCTGTCTTATATCTCACCCTCTACTATTTTCTGTGTGACTTATTTGAACTGTTTATGTCTTCCTATCTTTCATATTGGTCATGTGAATGTTTTTTACAGTATTGCAAATATCTTCTTTGTGTGGGGTTTGTTGTTGTTTTGTCTAAGAGGATACATCTTCACTGTGATTTCATACTGGTATGGTTAAGCAGTTTAATCCCATTACAGAGAGTTTCAGTCTCCTCATTTTTTACTCTAGGATGTTCTTAGGCTTCTTGTTTAAAGTTCAGAACAATAGTTCTTGGTCTCTGTATTACATCTTAAAATGAAGAACAATTTCAGCAGGTTGTGGTCAGTATTACTCAATGGATGATCTGCAGATACTTTCTGCACTTGTTCCTGATCTTTAATTATGAGAATCCTTTTTGTACACTCCAGAACTAGTTATTTTGAGCAGATAAATAAAGACAGATTCTGGAAAAAAAAAGTTTTTGTCATTGAAGAAAAAATTTTCTCTATAATCATATTCACAGAATTACAGAATGACAGAATGTTAGGGGTTGGAAGGGACCTCTAAAGACCATCTAATCCAACTGTCCTGCCAGAACAGGACCATCTATATCAGATCGTATGAGAACTCACCCAGGTGGGTTTTGAATATCTCCGGAGAGGGAGACTCCGCAACCTCCTTGGGCAACCTATTCAGTGTTCTGTCACCATCACAGTGAAAAAAATTTTCCTCATATTTCTGTGGAACTTCCTATGCCTCAACTTCCATCCATTGCCCCTTGTCCTGTCACTGGGCATCACCAAGAAGAGCCTGACTCCTTCCTCTCAGCACTCAATAGTGAATGATATGGCAAATGGGTATTAATAAAATTAGTAACCCATTATTAATAAAAATATGCCAAAACTCATTGAATAGGATCGTTATACGGTTGGAATATACATTTACAATGGGAATATGCAGTCTTAGGGCAAATACAAACTATTCCATACAAATTAGGAGGCAACAACTTGGAAAGAGAAAGTCCCTGAGGGCGAGAACGATTACAGCAGGAGGGAGGCTCGATAAGAACCTTTAAACCCAAAGGTCAATGAATTAATTATTCACAGCTAGTTTCACCCACACGGGGATGTTGCTGCTGCTGCTGCTGTGTGAGAGTTTATCATGTGGTCCCAGGCTGATCTGGCTTCAGCAGACGGCAGTTAACCACGCTCTTTGCGACAGGCATTTGCTTGATTTCTGGGTAAACTGAGGCACAGAATGATTCTAGTNATAGGATCGTTATACGGTTGGAATATACATTTACAATGGGAATATGCAGTCTTAGGGCAAATACAAACTATTCCATACAAATTAGGAGGCAACAACTTGGAAAGAGAAAGTCCCTGAGGGCGAGAACGATTACAGCAGGAGGGAGGCTCGATAAGAACCTTTAAACCCAAAGGTCAATGAATTAATTATTCACAGCTAGTTTCACCCACACGGGGATGTTGCTGCTGCTGCTGCTGTGTGAGAGTTTATCATGTGGTCCCAGGCTGATCTGGCTTCAGCAGACGGCAGTTAACCACGCTCTTTGCGACAGGCATTTGCTTGATTTCTGGGTAAACTGAGGCACAGAATGATTCTAGTGGCAAGGGGAAGCAGGCTGGGTGAATCTGGCTTCTAGGCTTGCAGCTTCTCTGGCTTGCATGTGTATGGCTCATGGCTTTATCTCGGGCTCTGGACCAGGCGCTCAAGGCAGGGCAGGGCAACTTGAGGNTTTGTTCTATTTCCTGTGTTGCCCTGGTTTTCTGCAGGAAGGAGGGGAGAGAAAGGGATCCTGTCTAGACATCTTAAGGCCTGTGTGGGTTTGTACTGGGCTATGTCATACCCTTTACATACATATTAATGAAGTCACCCCTTATTCTCCTCTTCGCCAAGCTATAGAAGGCGTCATGAACTTACTTACCCTGATCAAGTGGTCTGTAATAAACACCCACGACAGTATCAGTCATGCCAGTCTGCCCCTTAATTCTCACCCACAAATGCTCAGCTCACCTCTCATCCACCCCTGGGCAGAACTCAATACATTCTAGTCACTCCCTCACATAAAGAGCACCTCCACCACCTCACTTTGTTGACCTGTCTTTCCTATTTCTGCCTGGAGTGAGTCTCCAACAACCAGCACTCTTCTCTTCCTCCTTGTAAAAGAGGTTGCTGTGTGCGCTTGACCCTTGCCACAGCCATGAACCCTCCACTATTCATTCCCTCCATTTAAAATTCTGTCTTCCACCTGACAGGTATAGGACACAAGGGCCTCTCGATCCTGGCTCTCAAATTCCAGTGCTTCATATCTGTTGTGTAAAGATAACTGGGAAGGTGAGGGAGGCCAGGAAGGGCCTCCTCCTCGAGCAGGTACCTGTATCCATTCCCCTCCTTTTCTTAGGCCACTTCCTGGTGACCTCCTCCTTCTGCCTGACAATAAGTAGCATGGGGCACCTTTCCACCTGTTCCTTAATCTCTGCCACCATACAGAGCAGGCCATTAACCTGCTCACACTGCATGCAGTTGTTTTTAGTACTATCCCCTGGTATTACCAGCAGGCTCAGACATTCACTGCAGTCAGTGGTTTGGACAGCTGTGTCCCTGCAGCCTGCAACCTCCATCACTGCTTCAGTCTGTGGGAGCTCTGTCTGGATTCCCACCTCCATTTTGGCAGGAGCATGGTCTTCTGCTGGGTGGAGACAATTATGATTTGACACCTTATTTTATATTTTATATTTATTTATTGGTAGGGATTGTGTGAGCAGAGTGAAGGTTTATGTATTTGTTTACTGCCTTACTGTGTGGAATGTGACACAGTGATGCACTGAGCGTTTTTAATGTAAGGAAAAAGATTTTGTTGCTGAAGTGCAAGGTGGTGTTGGAAAAAAAGTCCATCTGACTCACCTACAGTACACACTTTTTGTATGGTGACCTCATTTTGGGAACTAAACACAATGACTCATGATCTATTCCAGTTCTGTGGACCTTATCTGAAAGTGCAATTTGACCAGTTCTAAGCTACAATGTAGTGTTTATTTATAACTGCTTTGTTCATGCTTACAACCGTGCTCTGCAGATTTTTCATAATCTACAGGTTACCAATGATACCTCCTTAACTGCAAAATTTTTGACACTGTCATCTTTTTATTCAGAAAAGGAAATGATTAGCTATTGCTGTGATATCAATTGCATAACGATTGTGACACTTCAATGAATGATTCTATTGTCACTCAACTGTCTCTTAGCAACATAGCATCACTGAAACGTTTCTGATTATCCTTTACGTTTTTATATGTGATGGCTACAGAGAGTGTAATTTGTGTGTTTTACCAATGAATGTGTTTTATCCCTTTTCCTTTCTACACAGTGTGCATTGTTCAGCCAATATGCTTGAGATGCGAATTTATGTTCCTAGGCTGTAAGCGTGAGGCATCACTACAATCCATAATCAGGCCATTAACATTCTGCTCATGCAAGCCAGTGTAAGTACAATTTTCAGTGGGCTAATGTAACAAGTAATCATAAATTAGTATTTGCTTTAAAATAACACCAGATTACACAGCCTGCATGCTTAAGGAGAATGACTCAGTAAGTAGTGCAGCTCTGTAATGAAGTGGGAGCTCATTAAACAGATGCTATCTACTTCAGTGATCTACATAAGCGGCAAACAAACCAAATGGAAATGTTTCAACAGAACACTGCAGTCAACCAGACAAGTTCGGGTTCATTTACTGTGGCACCATCTACAGGAGTTAGTCACAGTAATAATTGAATAGTTGCTTGCTAATTTATCATTTTACATTTGTTATTACATTTGCATAATGTGTTGATTTTTTATGTCTTTGGTTACATTAAAATGCCCTCATCTGTGTGTACAAAACCAGAACACAGTGGGTGATTTTAAGATTTGTCAAACTGGCAGTGTTTAATATTCAGTGCTTGGACTGTGGGGTTTTTTTTAAATGTCTCTTTTTTATTTTCTTTCCCCCCCCCCCTTGTTTTTGTGCTACATCTTTGCACATTCAGTCTTGTAATTAGCATTTAAGAAAATGGAGATGTTTATTTCTTTACACAGATGGTAGAGGCATACAGGTAGGAACACAAATTAAGCATCCAGTAATTCTGGGAGTAATGTGCTAAAAATGGCAGAAGATAATTTTTCAGTAGGCAGAATAACCAGAAATAGCAGTCCTATAGAACTGGACTCCATGCATAATTTCAAGGGTCAGTATTAGTTTTATAGTACATTACCTGAAAGACATTTTGCTGAATTTTGCATCTTCCAGGGAACAAAAATACTGTATATCATCGTTAAACAATTCTATTTGTGATGAACAAGATGCAAAAAGAATGACTAGAATTTGAAACATAAAATTAGTTTTCTCACAGTTTCAACAATCTCTGATATGCATTAGTTGCAGGTTCACACAGTGTGCATGAACTATAGCTACTAGAATGAAGATAAATGCATTCTCATTTTTTTATATGATAGTATTTTTTACTAGACTGTGTTTCTGGTTGGTGCTGATGCAGTGAGGTTCTGTTCAGTAATACAACATCAGGCAGAATCATCTGCTGCTACAGTGAGATTTTTAATGTTGTTAGATCCTTTCAAAACTTTTAAAATGCTTTGTCTTTCATTTATATCTCCTTTTGTAGGATCTTCTGGCCTTCCTTTGATTTCTTTTCCAGTCTCCTGGAATAAATTAGATAGAATCTGACTCAAATATTTTTAATTTTTAACACGTAGGGCATAATAAGTGTACCTCTGAAATTCACCCTAGACTAAATACTTTCTTTGGTTTGTTATTTACTTCTCCTTGATGACTGCTTGTCTTCCTCCTCACTGAAATGCTAGAACAGTATCAGCACAAACTCATGAGTGAGATGCTTTCCTTTCTAAATCTCTACTTCCAACATCAGTATGCACACATGATGATGTGCAGCTGCAAGGCAGTGTTTCTACCAAGTCCACTTGTGAATTGCCAGCCTCCTGTTTGGAGAAGACAGCATGACATCTACATCTATTTTTTCCTCAGTTTGCTTCATGTATTATTTGCCTCTTGCTTTTGAATATAGCTCTACAGTTATTGAGACTTTGGGGCTCAGAATCACAGAGCGGTGGGGTTTGGAAGGGACCTCTGGACACCATCGAGTCCAATCCCTCTGTTGGTTTTTGACGTTGAAATTTCCATTGAACTTTCAAATGCACAGATAATTCTGCAGCTACACTAGCCTTTAATGCAGACCATTTCAAGTGTGCAGATCTGTTTGAATAGATTATTAGCATTGTTGGAATGGTGATCACAGAGCTTTGTTGGTTTATCTCCTACTTTTTCAGTGGAAGCTGCTCTGAATAGAGTTTTTATTGGTATTTTCAATAATAAAAGTTGAAAAAATAATTCCACAACTAAGTCTTATGCACATTCTTTTCCTGATGGATCCAGTAAGTTCATTGTGGCAACATGATTAGTTATGTGAAGAAGTGTTTAGGCAAATAATTCAATATGTGTGATTTATGTAACTTTATGATTATTTTCTTTTTTGTAATTTTATTGTTCCTGATCTCTCCCTAGCCTTAAGGCCACAAGTATTTATGTTTATTGAATTTAATCTTATTACCAGGCATACTTAGCTTCTTTCTCTCTTGCACATTTTTTTTTCTAATTATTCTTTGTCATTCTTAGTATACCAGTGTTTACTGCCTGAATGTTGTCTGCATTGTGGTTTTTGTACATGCCCTAGATGTCTGCAGTGGAAACTTAATATCTCACTGGGGAAATACTGGCTAAAAGTTTTTACCAGTCTACATATAGCAGCTCATAAGACGTATCAGCTTAGAGATTCCAAACTGAAGCCCTTTACAAGTTTTCTTCTATCAGCTCCAGTGATGAATGTACAGAACCAGAACACATCAAGCTGCTCTTTTTCAATAATTACCTTATCTGCAGATGATTCTGGGCCAAACTTCATGGAACATGGGCTGTTTGATGTGTGTTATGCTGCAATGCAACACTGAAATACGATATTCAGGTTTGCCAGTGAGGATGCAACATGCTCAAGCATGTGTCTAACTTTAAACAAGAAAATGTTTTATTCAGTGTTTCAAAAATGTCATGAAAGTATCATCAGAAAATGTGAACCATTATTAATTATGCTAGTATCAGCTTAACTGCCATTGTTAGCATCACTATAATTTAAGTGGCTGAATATAACTTTTACGTGATTAAAGGAAAATTGGATTTTTGGATGCAGCATGTGTTTTAGATTATTGATCTTTTACTTCCTTCCTTTGACTTTAGGCTGTCAGTATATAAGCCTATTTACCATTTCCTTTATTTCTGCAACCCTGGTCTATCTAGCTCAGGTTTTTGTGTGATAGTTTCTTTTGATAACCAAATATAAATAAGACTAAATAATGTGTTTATTTTTGCTTTGCTCCCACTCCATTAGTTTTATGTATGTAAGAAGGTCTGGCTTCTTTCTGAGTTTGGGAGTGTTCATGGGAGATGAGCAGAGATATTTCACAGAGCATTTCATAATGCCTCCCTCTGTCAAAGTATCACAGACTGAGGAAAACTCTACTAGCCAATTTGCTGGTTTGACATGATTTCAAGTAGGTTTGCTTCAGACTTGAAAAGAGAGGATTTTTGAAAGCTTTTTTAAAGAAGATGAAAACATGGGAAAATATCGATTTTTTTTTTTTTGTAGAATAAAGGAAAGAGGAATGAGACAACATGAACAAGACCAAGATTAGAAGAATGAGATGGTATTAAAAAAATTTAAAAGGAGTTCACTAATATTTCACCATTGATCTACAGCATTGTGCATACTACAACCCAGAGCAGAAGAAATGTATGATATAACTAAAATGATTGTACCTCTATTGCTTTCTTCCAAATAAACCTATCCAAACATACATAAATTTTGTTTAAAGAATCTAGAAAGAGATGGGTATTTCAGATACTCTGAGACTATGTGAGTAGTAAATGTCAGCCACAATTTTCACATAAGGATAATTTACATAAACCCAGAAATAAGTAGAATAAACCTTGCATGTGATGAGAAAACCCAGTTATTTTTAGTTCTTTTTTATATTCTGCCATGGCAGGGCCAAACAAGCCCAGTGCAAAACCCAGACAGGCCCTGATATATGTAGATATCTCTCCCTGCCTCCAGCCTGCAGAAATCGGGGTAACGCGGAAAGAGGAACAAAAGAGAGGCCCCAACATGTCTGGGCAAACAAGTCTACTTCTGGGGTAAGAGCACTTGTACCAGCCACTGCTTCTCACAGACCAGGATTATGTTTCTGCCTTCTATGTCCACAGCCTGGCAGAACACCTTTTCGTTGGGTAACTATGTGCTGGCTTCAGTTGCGCTATTGACCCAACTGAATCTCAGGCAAGACATATATACAGGCTGATTTCTAGTCACCTCTGCTTTGCCTTGCTTGAATTGCATTCTTGGACCTGCCTTGCTTGAAGATGCCTCGAGTTGCCCAGTCCAGAGCCTGTGATACAAGCCACGAGCCTACTCACTGCAAGCTAGAGAAGCCACGAGCCTTTGAGCTGGAGCCAAGCACGGCTTCCCCTTGCAACTAGAATTTTGCTGTGCCTCAGCTTACCCAGGGCAAAGCAAGTGCCTGCTGCAGTAGAAGTGTTGTACAGCCTGCTGCCCTGATGAAGCCAGACCACGGGACCACAGGACATTCCTGCTGGCAACCTGCTGAGCCTGGCACATGAGAGTGCCTTAGAAAGCCTCAACAGCTAATACACAGCAGCAGCATTCCCCACTTGGGTGGAATCAGCTGTGAGTAATGTAAGTAATTAATTCATTGCCGCTGTGGCTCCCCCCCACACTCCCTCCATTTGAGTGCCATTTATAGAAAATTGTTAAAAATTGTTATATTTGCCTAAATACTGTACATTCCCAATGTAAATATATATTCTAACCATACATCAAACCTATTTAATAAATTTTGGACAATTTTTCATATGAATAAAAAGTTATTAATATTTGTATTAATATTTGTCATATAATTTACAAATTCAATAAATTTCATTACATATTCAATGGTGTGTCTTCTCACTGAAGAAGAGGCAAGGTACAAGCAGTACTGCAGTGCTCAGAGATCGTGCTGATTCTCTCCAATATCTGTTATACTCAGAGCTTTGTAACTGATCAGTTTTATGTGCCTGGAGAAGAATTTTCAAAAACAGGATTAGGTACATAGGACATTTTTATGTGAGGAGCAGAAGATCTTATTTTTGGCAGACAGGAGAGGTGCAAGGATAAATTGCCTGAGCTTTGTCCTAAGTAAATTAACTTTCTAGAGACATGAAGAAAATGACAAGAATAAAAATTACAAGGGCAGTACCAAAGTCTTACAAATTTCTGGCTAACAGCCAGAAAAACATAGAGTCCATGGCTGTCACATGAGCACATGGGAACAAACAATTCGTTCTTGTTGAAGAGAGAGATTATAGGGCTGGGAATAAAGTACTTAGGAGAGAGTTAAAAATGAAAACCTAACCCACACAAAACAAGGACAAAGGATAGTTGGATGTTTAAAGGATGTACATTCGGGGCTAAATGGACTACAAGATCAGTGCAGACCTCAAAAGTGCAGTTTCTGGAATTCCTTAGTGGCCTGGTCTCGTGGTTTGGGACAGATTCAGAGGCGATGTGGAAGTCAGGCAGCAGTAAGTGAGTGAAAGGAATTCAGCACCCAACTTTGAAACCCATAAAGTACAAGTTAAAGAACAGTATGTGCTTCTAACTATTCCTTTAATATATTTCACTTCAAAATCCTCTTTGTATGTGTTTGACCTCCTTATATCTAAAACATGAAAATTTGCTGTTATCTGAAATGAATATTGGTTATAACAATGTTTGGGTGTAATTCTGGGCTTACTCTGGAAATCTGACTGTAACTACAGGCTTATGGGTTGAATTTTTAAACTGTTATTGACAGATTCATAGAATATCAGGTTGAGAAGGACCTCAAGGGTCATCTAGTCTAACCTTTCAGAATAAGAATATAGTTTAAATGAGATGGCCCAACACCCTGTCAAGCTGGGCCTTGAAACTGTCTAATGTAGGGGAATCCACCCTCTCCTTTGGGAGTTTATTCCAATGTCCTCATAGCTGAAATGGTGAAACTTTTTTTTTCTGACACCCAGTCCGAATCTCCCCAGCAGCAGCCTGTATTGATTACCCCTTGTCTTTACCATGTGATTCTTTGTGAAAAGGGAGTCTCCCTCCTCATGGTAGCCACCCTTTAGGTGTTTGTACATCATTACGAGGCGTGCCCTAAAGGCTGAACAAACCCAGTTCTTTTAGCCTTTCTTCATATGATGGGTCCTCCAGTCTTCTGATCATTCTTCTGGCCTTTCTCTGGACCCTTTCCAGTGTGTCCACATCCTTCTTGTATAGCAAGGACCACAACTGTACACAGTACTCAAGGTGCAGCCTGACCAGTGCTGAGTAGAGTGGAAGAATGACATCTTTATTCCTGTTTGTAATACCCTTAGTAATGCAACTCAGCATCCCAATGTCTTTGCCACTGCAGCACCCTGCTCACTCATGATGAGCCTTTTGTCCACCAAGGCCCCCAGCGCCCCCTCCACAGTGCTGCTCTCAAGCCAGATGGCTCCCAACCTGAGTTGCATTCCTGGGTTATGTGTTTCCAGGTGCAAGACCCTACACTTGGCCTCATTAAATTTCGTACAGTTCCTCCTTGCCTACTTGACCAGCTTGTCAAAATCTTCCTGGAGAGTGGCTCTCCCTTCTGGGGTGTCTACTTCCCCACTTATTTTTGTGTCATCAACAAACTTCATCATGGTGCTCTTAATTCCAATATCTAAATCATTAATGAAGATATTAAACAGTATTTGGCTCAATATTGATCCCTGGGGGACCCCACTAGTGACAGGTTGCCAATTTGAGAAAGAGCTATTTACTACCACTCTCTGCATATGGCCTGTCAGCCAGTTTCCCACCCACTGCACAGATCACTTGTCTAGGTCATAGCATGCCAGTTTCTCAAGGAGGAGGCTGTGTGATTTTAAAGAATATTAAGTGTTAGGAATTAAATTTACACTATAGTATTTAATGTTTTTTTTGAGGGGCTCTTTAATCCATGAAAGTTTAGTAGTTTAACACAAGGGGTAAAGTTAATGCCAAGAACTATCTTCGCTGTCGAATATTTCTAGTCTTACTTTGCTAGATTATCAAAACTGCTTTAAACTATTTGCCTGTGTTTAAAAGAAAAAGATATTTTAGGGTATTGCTATCAAACTTGGAGTCTTTATCTAAATATAAGTTAGTGATACGAATGAGGACAAGAACCAATACTGCAGAACTGCCAGGTATGGGCAAGTTCTGTACACAATGACATTACAGCGATAAGATATTTTACCTATGTCTGATCTCTTTGTTTTCACAGCTTTTCCAAGAGAATGGAAATTCAGTCATGTGTGATGATAATAGTAGAATTTAAAATTTCAGTCCAAGCAATATGGAAATATATTATCATCATGTCTATTTGATTGGTAGGAAAATGTAAACTAAAGCATGCACACCAGGTTCTGGATGCTGTATCAAACAAACATACATAAGGACCTTCACATCTATGTTTCTGTCTGCAGCCAAAGAGATATACATAAAAATATAGAAGCACACACATGTATACATTCAGGTAGTGTCTGTCATCCCAGATATCTTGAATGGTAGGTGCTGTAACAGCCCTTTCCACCCCCCCCCGTTTCTTATATACATAAATTGGTTTATTCATACAATTTTTTTCTTTGTCATGGTTCCCAGCTTTACTTTTGTTGTTTTTCCCAGCTGCTATTTTCAGTCAAAAAGCTACAGCCTCTTTGGCTGACAAACTTCTCAATATACTCAAAATTATAATAAAAATTTAATCAAATTAGTATTATCTAAACACTTCTGGCAAAAATAATATAAACTCATCTTCACTCTCCATGGCACACAAATATAGTTCGCAGAAAATTAATTTGTTGTTTCAGTCAAGAATTATTTAATGTAAAATCCTTTTGAAGGAATTCTCAGCCTAATTGTGAAACTGGATCACCAAAAATTACCAGTTTGATTTTAAATCACAAGAAATGATTTGTGGATACATACCACATATCAGTAGTACAAGTTTCTAAACAAATTTTGCATTTAAATAGGTGTTGTTTTCATCAATATCAAAGAGTTTCTCAAGACAGTTTCTTGGACAAAATTTGGCATTAAAAATGCATTGCTGAAGGAGCTCATGTAGATCAAGGTCTGAAGTGTATTTTTCATGTAGATGTTTATTTCACAAACAGTAGAGCCATTGTGTTACTGAAGTAAAAATAGGACTTGTTGTTATGTCAAGTATGTAATATGGTCCTTCCATGCATCCAACTCTTTCTCATTTTAAAACTGAACAATCTCCACTCTGCCTATGGGTTTAGAGTCCACTTTTACGAAATCTCAACCGTAAGTAACAGCCCCATGTGTTTTGTCCTGAAAAGCTGTCATTTGTAAGACCCTTACTCTATTAATAGAAAGACAGTTTAGTGTGTCAGGCATGTCATCATTAGAAATATTTGTCATTTTGTACCACATATATACATTTTGTATTGAAAGAAATGGGAAGTCTGAGAGGCAGAGCAGAGAGGGAAATAGTGGTGTTCTGTATAACTGAATGGTTGTTTAGAAAAAGCCTCAGTAAAAAGATAGGAAGGAAAGGCAATTGAACAGTGAAAAGGTTATTTTCTTTAGAAAGTTGTGTACTTATGATTTGAATCTCAAAACAGTGAACATATAGGCTGCATTGGAGGTGGTATTGATTTCAGGGCTTCCACTGGTTAGGACTGAGCACCTTCACATGGCTAAGAAATGCACCTTCTTTTACTTCTGCAGTTCCTACATTAATACTTTGCATTATATCGATTCAGATTTTTAGGAATCACTTTTTAATAGACTTTTTTCTTGTAAGAGAGAGGTGACACATGCATAAGGTCCCCTTATATTCTTGACTTCTGTTTCCTCAATTATTTTGGACTTGCGTTGGTTTATGTCAGAAGAGCGAAGGGCAGAGCAGACAATTCTCTGCTTTTTAATTATCCAAATAAGGTGTGGAAAGACAGAGATATATATCTCTCAAATGTTCCTCTGGACGGCCTTATCACTGAAAAAAGAAAAAAAAAAACCCAAAATTTGAATCTGAGTACACCGAGGTATCTTCTTATTTATAAGTAATGAGAAACACTTTTTGGATCTCTGACAATGAATTCTGAAGTTTTCTAAGAAAAGTAACTTTCTTCTACAGCAATAGAAATGTTTTTGCCATGTGGGCATTAATGATGCAAGCACTAACAAGTGAGAGTAAGAACCACAAAGATTTCCACATCAAAACTGCATTTCAACCTTTAAGCAGTGCCATGTTATGACTGTCTTGTTCTGCTTTTTGTGGAAGGGAGGGTTCTTTTATGGATCTCCCAAATGAAACCAAAGGAACCAAGTAGTTGGTTTGGGAAAAAACCACTTGAATTTATTTTGCTTAAGTATGGAGGAAAAGTTAGAAATATAGAAATGAAGAAATAAGCAAGGGATAGCAAAGCAAAAAAGATAATTACCACTGCAGATCTAGGTGATGTTTCACTGATCCCTGAAGGTCTTGATCAGTGAGGAAGCTTCAAATTCTGTCTGTTGCCTCTTGGGTTTTATACCTTTTCCAGTCTTATACGTAGTCATGCTGTCCCATTCAGTTTGACTGTTGTCAGCACCGGTTTCACGGTTGGTTACCTGTGCTAGCCTGGTCTCGTGGTAGCATTCCTGAGAATGGAACTTGTGGCCTTCTCTGGTTATCAGCTGCTATTGTCACAGAACTTGTGGGAATGGTGTGAAAATACCTTGGGAAACTGCTGTGTCAGTCATCTTTGAGAGCTCTGTCCATGAGAAGGTCCATAAAAGCTTGTCCCAGCAAGTCCCAGCATCCATGGACTTTCAGCACAGGTTTGTGGTCTTGTAGGTAAGAAGAGATTCCTCTTGAGACAATAGCATGAAGGCAAATGTGAGGATCTGCTATTTTGGCTAGAGTCCTGTTTACAGGGAGACCCTTTACAGAGCTTGTGGTCCTCTGAGACAATGGTGTGAAAGATTTTGGAAAGAAAGCAATGCTGAGGGAGACAAACTGAACTCCTTACAATGATTTTCATAGCATACCTATTTTTCAGCAATTTGACGAAAGCTTTGCTGAGTAATCAAAAAATGGCTTGAGCATGTTTATTGGAAGATCTTTTCCTTTGCAAGACTGCTCTGTAATTAAATTTGGGAAAAAAACCCTCAACTTCCCAGTTGAAATTCTTGCTGTATTTCCTCTTCTGTGCTTTCAATGTTTAAAATGTTGTTAGCATGCAATTCCTGTTCTCATGTTGGTATGCATCTACAAATTAGCCTTTTATTTTGCTCTGATACTACAGCAAATCACCACTTAATTTCAAGAGATATCCTTCTTGTGTACTCCTTCTCAAATAAATTTAATAGTGTGCCCTGTAGACAAAGGCAATAAACAAGGAGAATTGATTTTTTTGCAGCTCTCTGAAGGTTGCATGTAAGACCATGGAACTGGCCTCTACAGACTGAAAAGGCAATAAAACTTGAATGAAACATCATAGAAGAAAACTGAGCTATTCTCTTCTATTACAAACTCTAACAAAAATCAGACTGGTAGGGATTAGACAGAAGAGTATTTTCCTGTGGAGGACATGAAAATGTTTCATACTCTTTTGGTTGCTCTATGCCAAACTAGAATTTAATAAGTGTATTACTTGCCTTTTTCCATGGTATAATGATATCACAGGGGGGAAAAAAAGGAGATAAAAAACTACTCAGAAAAATTTATTCATTTTTATGTGTGTTAGATGGAAATTAAGTTCTTTTAAATCCCGGTGGAATGGAAAGGGTAACATCTCACTAAATTTCATCTTATGTGTCTGAGAGGATATTCTGCTGTGTCTCATGACCTGAGTCTTTATCTTTGGAATTGGCAGATACACTGCTTTAAGATGAAGAGTGACAAAACTTCAGGAAGAAAAAAACCCAGTTAAGATTCAGATGAAATACAGAAAGGAAAGATGGTGTATCGCAGAAAAATGAACCTTCTTGTCCAAGATAAAGCTGTGTTTCCACTCAGCAAATATCTTCTCTTAGCTCCAAATCAGCACCATTCTACTTTTTTTTTCCTAGATGAAAATCATCTGAGTAAAACCAGGACAGCAATGAATATTCTGTGATTTACAAACTGCTACACAACTAGGGAAAGTGAAAATACAAATGTTATAATGCTTAGTATTTACTCTCATTCATTGTTTTGTCTTTGCTTGGATTTATTTAAAAAGTATATTTATGTACTGATAATGCAGTAATTCATAGAATCATAGAATGCATCAGGTTGGAAGGGACCCTCAAAGATCCCCTTGTCCAACTGCACTGCAGGGATCAGGGCCATCTTTAACTAGGTCAGGTTGCTCAGGGCCCCATCAAGTCTGACCACTCTCTGGGCGATCCGTTACAATATTCCATCACCTTCATTACAAAGAACTTCCTCTTCATGTCCATCCTAAATCTACCCTACTCTAGTTTAAAACCATTACCCCTTTTCCTATCACTGCATACCCTTCTAAACAGTCCCTTCCCAGCTGTCTTGCAAGTACCCTTCAGATATTGAAATGATGCTATAAGGTCTCCCTGAAGTCTGTTCTTCTCCAGGCTGAACAGTCCCAGCTCCCTTAGCCTGTCCTCGTAGAAAAGATGCTCCATCCCTCTGATCATCTTCATGGCCCTCCTCTGGACCTGCTCCAGCCAGTCCATGTCTTTCCTCTGTTGAGGACTCCAGAGCTGGATGCAGTACTCCAGGTGGAGTCTCACGAGAACAAAGTGGCTGAATCGCCTCTTCCAACTTGTGGGCCATACCTTTTTGGATGCAGCCCAGGATGCAATTTGCCTTCTGGACTTGAAGTGCGCATTGCTGGGTCATGTCCAGCTTCACATACACCAGTAACCCCAAGTTTTTTTTTCAGAGTTGCTCTCTTTTACATCATTCCCAGCCTGTATTGGAATCAAGGATTGCCCCGACCCAAGTTCTGGACCTTGCACTTGGCCTTACTGAATGTCATGAGGTGAGGTTCATCTCACTTCAGAAACCTGTCTGGGTCCCACAGGACGACACCCCATCCCTCAGTCCTGTCAACCACACTGGTCAGCTTGGTATCATCAGCAAACTTGCTGAGGGTGGACTCAATCTTGCTGCCTAGATCATTAATGAAGTTATTGAATAACACTGGTCATTTCTGAAACACAGTGCTATGCAAGAATAGTAGGTAGACTTCAGAGGGCTCTGACAAATTTTTTTATTATTTTTTCTCTGAGATTATCCATGCCAGAGTGTAGCTCCATGTTCTCTGCTGTCTTCAGCTTTGCAAACATTTATTTTCTTTTACTTTTTTGTGCACCAAGAGAGGAAGGAACCCAGAATCTAACAGATACGTATTTGCATTAGGTTAAACATGATCAGAACAGAACAGAGGAACAGAGAAGTGTAATAATATGCTCTTGCAAAAGACAGAGATAGTTTTGAGCCAGACTCTTACCCAGCTAAACCCATTCAAGTTTACAGTGCTCCATGTTTACAAAATTTCATCCCTGTTGACTAAAGGACTTGTTCCCTTAAAAAAAAGAGGAGGGTAATTGTTATTGGTGATTCCCTTCTGAAGAGATCAGAGGGCCGAATGTCAGACAGATCCTTCCCACAGGGAAGTCTGCTTCTTCTCTGGGGCCCAGGTCAGACATGTTACCAGAAGGCTGCCTAGTCTGGTTCAGTCCTCTGACTCCTATCTGTTGATAGTTACGCAGGTGGGGAGCAATGAGGTCGAAAACAGAAGTCCAAAAGTAATCAAAAGGGACTTCAAGGCACTGGAGAAACTGGTTGAGGGATCAGGGGCACATGTAGTTTTTTCATCAATACCCTTAGTTGCAGAAAGGAACAGGAGAACAGTTATGATTAATAAGTGGCTCAGAGACTGGTGCCACCAACAGAATTTTGGGGTTTTCAATCTTTGGGAACTTCCTCTGGCACCGGGTCCACTAGCAACAGATGGAGTACGTCTGTCATAAAGGGGGAGAAAGATCCTAACACATGAGAATAGCCTATCCCACAGGGGGAAAAGGGTTTTAGGAAGCGAGTTGGCAGGACTCATTGACAGGGTTCTAAACTAGATTTGAAGGGGGAAGGGGTTGAAACCAGTCTCTGCAGACAGGAGCCTGAAAGTAGTAAGCATGAGTCAGGGGTGAAACCAGCAGCCCAGCTGAAGTGCATGTACACTAATGCATACAGCACGGATAACAAGCAAGAGGAGCTGGAAGCCTTGGTACAGCAGGAAAACTACGATGTAGTTGCTGTCACAGAAATGTGGTGGGATGACTCACATGACTGGAGTTCAGTAATTGATGGCTACAGGCTCTTCAGGAGAGACAGGTGAGGGAGAAGGGGTGGAGGGGTGGCCCTGTACATTAGGGAGGCTGTAGACACCATTGGTCTAGAGATTGAGGACGATTGGTTTGAGTGCCTGTGGGTGAGAATTAGAGGGAAGAACAACAAGGTTGGAGTCTGTTATAGACCACCTAACCAGGATGAAGAGCTTGATGAATTATTCTATAAGTAGCTGGAGGCTATTTCAAGATCACCAGACTTTGCTCTTATGGGTGACTTTAACCTGCTATATATCTGCTGGGAACTTAACGCAGGAGAGAGGAGACAGTCTAGAAGGTTCTTGGAGTGTATGGGGGATAGCTTCTTATCACAGCTGCTATGCAAGCCTACCAGGGGTAAGGCTTTGCTTGGCCTTCATTTTACAAATAGAGAAGGGCTGGTGGGAGATGTGGTGGTCACAGGCTGTCTGGGGTGCAGTAACCATGAGATAATTGAGTTTTCAGTATGCAGTCAAACTACAAGGGACATCAGCAAAACCTCCACTCTGGGCTTCTGGAGGGAGGACTTCAGATTACTGAAGGAACTAATCCAGAAAGTACCTTGGGAAACAGCCTTAAATACAAAGGGATCCAGGAGGGCTGGAACTACTTCAAGGAAACAATCTTGAAGGCTGTCCCAATGTGCTGGAAGAGGAGCCAATGGGGGAGAAGGCCAACCTGCATGGGCAATGAGCTTCTGAACAAATTAAGGGAAAAAAAGAGGGTGTATCACCTTTGGAAAAAAGGGGATGTAACCCATGAAACCTTTAAGGAGGTTGCTAGGTCAGGTAGCAAAAAAAATTAGAGATGCAAAGGCCCATTTAGAACTTAGACTGGCCACAGCTGTGAAGGACAACAAAAAATGTTTTTATAAAGGTATTAATGAAAAAAGGAGGGTCAAGGACAACCTTCACTCCTTAGTGGACATGGAGGGGAATATAGTAACAAAAGATGAGGAAAAGGCAGAGGTACTTAATGCCTTTTTTGCCTCAATTTTCAATAGTAGGATAAGTTGTCTTCTGGACAACTGGTCTTCTGAGCTGGCAGATGGAGTCAGAGTGCAGTATAGTACCTGTGTAATCCAGGAGGAAACAGTTAGAGACCTGCTGAGCCACTTGGATCCCCACAAGTCTATGGGACCAGATGGGATCCATCCTAGGCAGATGCTAGAGCTGCAGATGAGCTCACTAAACCACTCTCCATCGTTTTTCAACAGTCCTGGCTCACTGGTGAGGTCCCAGATGACTGGAAGTTGGCCAATGTGATGCCCATCCACAAGAAGGGTTTGAAGGAGGAGCCAGGGAATTACAGGCCTGTCAGCCTGACCTCAGTGCCAGGCAAGACTATGGAACAGGTCATCTTGAG
>VXBD01013795.1:0-38989 GCA_013399975.1 Indicator maculatus
GCTCTGCTCACACAGCTTCCCTCACACAGCTTCCCTCACACAGCTTTGCTTACTCAGCTCTGCTCACAGAGCTTTCCTCACACAGGTTTGTTGGAGCTCCTCAAGACAGAGCAGAACATTGATTGCATATTGTGCCCCACGCTGCCTTTGTCTACAGGAGGGTTAGCACTGGTGGTGTCACTCAGAGAGAACTTTTCCTGCCCACTACAAGCTATTTCTGTGACAAAGGTCAGCTTTGTTATCTATCAGGATGCAGCAGCACAGTGCAGTAATGAGTTGCCACAATGAAGTGGCCTTTTTACCTTCTGAATGGGCTTCTAAATCAAGCAGAGGGAGCACTGACTGGAAATCATTGGCTCTGTCTACTTGAAAGGTCATGTCTGAAATACTGCAAGATAATTTCATCCTGGTTTATACAGTGAAGCAGTCTCCAGCACAAAACCCACCACCTACAGCAGCTGTTCTCTACCCTTCCTGGGATTTGAGAGGCTAATGGGAAAAAAGAAAGACTACTTGGACCTGTCACAGACCTAAAGTAGTCAAGGCAAGGTAGAAAATGATAATGCTTTGGCTTTTCATTCCTCCTTTTGCTCTGCAGTGACTTTGGCTCAGCAGCAGTGGTTGGATTGTGAGCTCCAGGTGAGTGTTGGACTTGATGAGCTGGAAGGTCTCTTCCAGCCTCAGCAGCTTCGTGATTCTGAGACTCTCCTCAGAGAAAGCACACAGCTTGAAGTCCAGGCAGAGCTGCCCTTCCTGGCCCAACACATCCTGAGCTCCTGGCCCTGAGGTTTTCACCTGAGTGGATTTGTCCTCCTGACACAAATCCTTCCCCAACACACAGCAGAGTGGCTTTGGCTTCTGCTCTGAAGCTGCAAAGCAAAGCACAAACTGGTGCCCACAGACCTTTCCCCTGTCCCAATGCCAGCTGCTAAAAGAACCCCAAACCAAACAAGCTGAGGGAACTTCTGCACCAGCAGCCTAGAGATGTCTTCCACATTATTGTACTCACTTCAGGAGTTACATTTGGCTTTTGTTCCAAACAGGCTCCTTAAGGACTTGTGGCTAATTTTCAGCATATTTAAGAGTGTTACACTGAGCCCTCCCCAAAGAGTAATTCCATTAATTGCTCAGGACTGCTGCTGCTTGGACTTCCAATCCCTCCTTTTTTTTTTTTTTCTTTTAAACTACAAAGAGTGCTCCAGCCAAGACATCTTCCCTACGAGCAGCACCACAAAAGATTGCCCTCCCTGACTCTGCTGCTGCTGTTGACAGAGTGGTCCTCTGCAAATTCCATGGTATTTCTGGGCAGGGATCTGTTGATATGACACAGGAGCCCTTGCAGCCTGGTTAAACAGCCAAGTTATTAAACAGGGATTCCTCCTGCTGGAAAAACAGCAGCAGCATCCCATGAGACAAAACAGGGACAAGGGATGTTTAAGGTATTGGCATTGCAGAGCTAATCTAAGGAGGATTTAGCACAATTAGAAAAAGAGTTAATGAGGGATATGTGGATATTGAGTGGCTAATAGCAATCCACTTCCTACCTCCACTCTTTCCTCATCTTCAGTCTAACCCTCCCCTGGCACAATTTCAGGTCATTTCCTCTCCTTCTATCACCTGGTCCCAGGGAGGAGAGGTCACCTACCTCCACCTTCCTACCTCAAGCTGAAGCAGAGGTCAGAAGGGAAGCTCCTGCCCTGTCTGCAACCCCAACCTGACTGCCATAGAGCCCCAGAATGAGGGAAGATTGACAGAGCCAGAGGGAAGGGACCCTCAAAGCTCACCCTGTGCACCCCCCTGCAGTCAGCTGCCCAGGGCCACACCAAGAGTGTCCTCCTCAGGAAGGGGACACCAGGTCAACTGAACTGTCACAGCAGTGGCCTGGGCTGCCCCTGCCCGGCTGAGGATGCTGCTGGCCTGGCCCTGCCCTGCACAACCCAAGCACAGGAGGTAAATGATTGCATGAGGGAAGCCACTGCCACCTTCCCAGCTGAAGGTTATCAGCTCTGACAGTGTTTGCTGATGGCCACTGAACCATAAGCCATGTTCTGAGAGTGCTTCCCACTTCACTGTCTCACTGCCAAGGCAATGAAGGAGCAGTTTGTGAGCAGGGCTGAGGAGGACACATGACATTTTGGAGGGGGGTGGGGTGGGAAATTGTATTGGGTGGTGCTAATTCATCAAAATAGGCCAGGAAATAGGCCCCAAAAGAGATGAAACAATAAGACAGGCATCAGGGTGGAAGTAACTCCAGCACCATCCACATCAGTCTGGTCCAGGCTGCTTGCTGGCTCCCAAACCTGTTTGATTCAAAAGCAATCTTTGGCTTTTGTGCTGTGCTAGAAGGCTGCTCACCAAGAGACCACTGCAGAGGTTCACAAACATTACTGAACTCCTACACAGTGCCTGGGAGCTGGGTCAGTGCAGTTATCTCCTCAGGTGGGTAAATTGCAACAGAGAGAGGGGAGGGATTTTTTTATGAGTATTTCTTTTTCTTTTCCTCCCTCAGCCTGCAGCAAGCCAGAAGTGGGATCCCAAGTGTCCTGCCTCCTTCATCCTGGGCTGCTCACTGCACTCTCTCTGATTTAACAGAGCCCTGGTAAGTCATTTTTTGGGCATTAAACGTAATTTCTGATTATGAGTCAGATGTGGCTGCACTTGGGGCTAGTCCATGTGCCTCAGAAGAGCAGAGGGAGATGCTGCTCAGCAGGACTGGAGATGCTGCTCAGCAGGACTGGAGATGCTGCTCAGCAGGACTGGAGATGCTGCTCAGCAGGACTGGAGATGCTGCTCAGCAGGACTGGAGTTGCTGATGTCCTGCCACTCAGCAGGAAAGGTTCCCTAGCAGTCAGTGCCTGTTGCTCTTGATGCCAGCAGCACAGAGAAATGTTTGGGAAGTCATCAGTAACACCAAAATGCTGCAGAGCTTTCCCTGTTCCCAGGCTCCTGGATGTCCAATGATTTCAGGTGGTGCCTCCTCCTGGGGCAAGCTGTGGTTTCTCATGGCAGAGGCAGCCCAAAGACACTTTCCTGCACACACCAGGGCTTGCTCAGTCTGGAGGGGAGGAGGCTGAGGGCTCTCTACGGCTCCCTGGAAGGAGGTTGCACTGAGGTGGGGGTTGGGCTCTGCTCCCCAGTGTCAGGGGACAGGAGAAGAAATCATCTGAAATTGTGCCAGGGGAGGCCTAGGTTGGAGAGGAGGAAAAATTTATTCACTGCAAGAGTGGTCAGAGATTGGCACAGGCTGCCCAGGGAGGTGGTGGAGTCCCCATCCCTGGAGGGGTTCCAGAAACCTGTGGCCAAGGCTCATGAGGCCGTGGTTTGGTGGCCATGGTGAGGTTGGATTGATGGTCTGAGAAGGCTTTTCCAACCCAAACAATTGTCTGATTGTCTGTGAGCATCTGAGCTGCAGCTCCTGTGAGGTGCTAGAGCAGAGCTGCAGCACTGTCTGCTGGCCTGGCAGGAGCTCACACACACTGAGTACCACATGAAATCACACACATTCCGTGGAACATTGGGATTTGGGAACACAGAGAGAGCACTGAATGACTGTTTGCAGAGGTTTGATTGACAACATCGTTGTCCTAATGAAAAAGAAACCCCTGATAAGGTTCCTTTTGAAAAGCAAAGAGCTGAGCACTAAAGATTTCCTGGCTAAAAATATCAGAGCAATGTCTATTTACCATCTGTCATTAGAAACACAGAAAGAGCTGCAAGAAATTACAGGGCAGCAAAGATTGACCTGACTGGTAGCTAAACATTAAATATTAACAGAACTCCTAAGGCTGAGGGAAATTACCCAGGGCTTGCCCGAGCTGTCAGGCCAGCACCACCCAGCAAATCAAGAAGTCAAACATCCCTGGGCCAGGCAAAGTGTGGAGCAGCAAAGGTCATTGCTGTTTCCTCTCAGGCTTTAACTCTTTCCCTTTGCAGCTGAGCTGGGGTTTTGCAGGGTAGTTTCAGGATGCAGACATAAAGGTCTTGGTCTGTGTTAAAGAGAGAGGCTTTGAAACCCCCAGCAGCTGCTAATGAGTTCCAGCAGGTGGTTGGGATGTGTCTGGTAGCTGTGTGATGCTGCAGGTGAAGGAGCAGGGCTTCAGGAGCCACATTGCACTGGGCTTGCCTTCAGGCACCTGAAACAAGAGGGCTGGAAGAAGAGGAAGGACATGGAACTGTCATGGAAGGACATGGGACTGTTAGAGCAGACCCGGGGGAGGCTGCAAAGATGATCAGAGGCTGAAGCACTTCTGCTGTGGGGACAGGCTGGGAGAGTTGGGGCTGTTCAGCATGGAGAAGAGAAGGCTCCAGGGAGACCTTACAGCAGCCTGCCAGTACCTGAAGAGGCTGCAGGAGAGCTGGGGAAGGACTTTGGCAAGGGCTGGGAATGCCAGGATGAGGAACAGTGGTTTGAAACTGGAAGAAGCTGGATTTGGATTAGACATGAGGAAGCAATTCTCCTCCATCAGGGTGCTGAGGCACTGGAGCAGGCTGCCCAGAGAAGTTGTGGAGGCTCCAAGCCTGGAAGTGTTGGAAGGGACACTGGGTGAGGCCTTGAGCAAGCTGGTGTGGTAGATGAAACACTGAGTGCATTCCAGGGCATTTGTGTGTAGCAATGGGAAGATAACTCCCCTGGGCTGCCAGGAGCCACCTTGCTTCCCATGGACCTCAGCCTAAGCTTTGCTCTGCTGCTGCCTAGGTGCACTGCTGTCAGCTTCTCTGCATGTGCAGAGAGAGGCACAGAAGGCAGTGCTGGGAACTCCTCAAAAGCTTGCTAGGAGAAGGCTGCTGGGAGCTTACAGCAGGTATTTATTTTATGTTTTAAAAATTCAATAGCCTGCAGTTAATCTGCCCTGTGATAATCCATGGAGCAGTGCCTGAGCCAGGCACTTAGCTGGGGTAATGGAGTGAGGCTCTTCTGAAAGCAACACTCAGGCTGCTGCTCCAAGATGTAAGAGGCTTAGGCTCAATTCCCTAATTTACTGCAGATCTCTTCTGTAACCTTGGGCAAAGTCCTTATAGCTAGATGATAAAAAAAAGGGTTTACAGGCATCAAAAGTTCCAATCCTGGTGATGTTCAGATTTCCTCCACGATCAGAAGAAGGACACAGAGCTGCTGGAGAGAGTCCAGAGGAGGCCACAAAGATGAGCCAAGGGCTGGAGCAGCTCTGCTGTGAGGCCAGGCTGAGGGAGCTGGGGGTGTGCAGCCTGGGGAAGAGAAGGCTCCAGGGGGACCTCAGAGCTGCCTACCAGGACCTGAAGGGATCCTACAGGAAGGCTGCAGAGGGATTTTTCCTGAGGGACAAGGGGGAATGGTTTGAAACTGAGGCAGAGCAGGGTTAGACTGGAGCTGAGGAAGAAGTTCCTCAGTAAGAGGGTGGTGAGACTCTGGCACAGGTTGCCCAGGGAGGCTGTGGCTGCCTCCTGCCTGGGGGTGTTCAAGGCCAGGCTGGATGAGGCCTTGAGCAGCTGAGCCTGGCTGAGAGGTGTCCTTGCCCATGGTGGGGAGCTCGGAGCAGAGGATCTCTGAGGTCCCTTCCAAGCTAAGCCATTCTAGGATTCTATGATTCCATGATGCTAAGGAGTGCAAGGCTCATTAAATGGAATGCAAAATACAACCCAGGGCAGATGGACACTAAGGAGGCACCATGGGCACTAAGAACACCTCAGCACCCTCATGCCATCTTAGGAAGCAAGTTCTCTGGACAAGTCATCATCCAAACCCTGACCAGTGAGAATCCCCTGGTCCTGCCCACCACAGTAAAGCACCTCCTGGAGACAGCTGTGAATTAGGGGCCAAATGCTCAGTTCAGCTGTGACAAAAGTCATTGTGGGCAGGCATGGAAGCATAATTTTCCAGTCTCTGGTCAAGCCACAGCTGAGAGAATATTACAAGCATCAAATGTCTGCAAGTAGGCATCAAAAGAGGGACTCTGGAGAAATTAATGGCTCTAACATTTCATCTTTCTCTTGTTGCTTCATGACCTCAGCATGGCATTGGAAGGTAAGTGCCCTGCAGAGCACGAAGCCTGCAGTGGCTGGAGCAAGGAGGACCATGTAAGGAGCTGTAATTAATAGAGGCTGTCATTGCTAATGGCTGGGAGTTGGAGCACTGCAGCTGTGTGGGGGGGGCAGCTTGGAGCTCCTCAGGTAATAGTCTGATCCCTGATCCATCCAGGCAGAGCTGCCTGGGGGCTGCTGCATGCAGATGGGCCAGGCTCTAAAGGTCTGCCCTGCAGAGCAGGTTAACCAGGCAGGGCCTGTGTGCTACCAGCCCTGCAGAAGAACCCTGGGTCAGAGCCACCTGCAAGCTCAGGACAAAATCCGTTGCTTTGGTTGCTTTTTATCCCCAGAAGCCTCCCCAGGCCACAATACCCTGAGTGGTGCTGTGCACACTGCTCCCTGTAAGACATCTCCATGTCCACGAGTCCTTAGTTTAATCCTTTCTGAGCTTTTATGCCTAGCACCTGCCTTCTAATTTGCTACACCCAACCTGAAACATGTCTGTTTTGTCCCCATGATTTAATAATTCTGTAATTAAAATCCAGCAGAGAGCTCAGCTGAGGCTCCTGGTTAATTAGGGCAGGAGCTGGTCATGTGAGCTGTGTCGGAGTTGGAAAGGGCTTGGATTTGAACCAGGGCTTGGGGGGTGGCATGGATCTTCCATGAGCTGACTGAGAAGCTTTTGGCTCTTGGTCCCAGCAGCCAGCAGGTCCATTTGTGGGCACCCAAATGTTGATGAAATGATTTCATCAGACACAGTGCCTGAAAACGATTCTCTTGAGCTGGGTGTTTCTGAAGGAGCTGGGGTTAGCTGCTGCTGCTCTCCAGACACTAAGAAAACAAGAAGAGTGCTGAGCTAAGCTTGTGGCTGGAGCTGTCTGGCAGTGGGAGTGTCATGAAGTGAAAAATTACCTTCTTGGTAAAGGCCATGCCTGCCACTAATGTGCAAAGCTTGAGGGTTTTAGTTTCTTCCAGGACTTTTTCTACACTGATAACTGCAACAGTGTCCAAGTCATCAAGCCCAAAAGGCAGATGCCATCCTGAGCTGCAGCCAGAGGAGTGTGGGCAGCAGGGCAGGAGAGGGGATTCTGCCTCTTGTCTCTGCTCTGCTGAGACCCCACTTCCAATCCTGCCTCCAGTTCTGGAGTCCCCAGCAGAAGGACACATATCCCTGGAAGCATTCCAGGTCAGGTTGGTTGGGGCTCAGAGCAACCTGCTCTGCCTTATTCACAGAATGGGTTGGGTTGGAAGAGACCTTCAAGATTCTCCAGTTCCAACCCCCTGCCATGGGCAGGGACACCTCCCACCAGCCCAGGTTGCTCAAGGCTTCATCCAGCCTGGCCTTGAACCCCTCCAGGGAGGGACATCCACAGCTGGAGATGCTGAAGATGCTCCCTGCAGGGGGTTGGACTAGCTGACCCTTAAAGGTGTCTTCCAGCTCAAGCCAGTTCCTGCCTCGTTCAATGATTCTACAACTCTTACCATGAACTTCAACAACTTCAGAACCAAACTAAAGTGACCCTGCAGCACACAGAGCATGCAGTGGGATGTCCTCTGCCTGGGTAAAGGTCCACATGCAAGCTGAATGCCCTGCTGTGTGCCACAGAGCAAAACCTGGCACAGCTCAAGGCATTCCTGTTTTAATTGGACAGCTGGGGTTTTACTACCCAAAGGATCCCCTACAAAAGAAACTTTTTTCAAATAGCCTCTAAGGCAAAGAGATGTTTGGCCAGGTCCTGGCCAGTTTAAATGCAGACCAGCTCTTTGCCATTTTCCTTTGCAGACGGAGATGAGAGACAAGTTCCCAACTTTTCATGTGCTGCCAACCTGAATTCCTGCCTCCATGCCTTGCTTTCCCTTCTGAGCTTGCTCTCTAGGCAGCAGGACACACACAGCACCCACATCCCAGCCCCAGAGAAGCTATCTACAATTCTTGTCATTTAAGATTCATGGAGTTTTTTGTTTCTTTGTAAGCTCTCCTGTGAGGTTCAAGCAGAGGATTCTACCTTCCAGTGGAAAAGGTGTATTTAATAATTAATCTCATCCAGGGAAACTGAGACAAGATTCACAATAGTCTGCAGTATAATCATGGTTTCATCATTTCTTTATAAATCCAGAATCCACTGCAGGAAAATGTGCCTCTGGAGAGAAGCTGGAAAAAGCTGGATGATGAATCTCTGTCTCTGAGAAGGTGAACTTGAGAAAAAGGCTTTGCTAAGCTTCCTAAATAGACAACACTATTTATCTCCAGCCTTCATCCAGGGAAAAAGGGAGGACTGTGTCCTGAAAGGAAAGGGAGAAGAGGCAGGAAAGCTTCTGGATTGTCACCACAGCATGAGGGCAGAATCCCAGAGGGAGGTAGTCACAGAATGGCTCAGGTTGGAAGGGACCTTAGAGATCATCTACTCCAAGCTGCCTGCCCTGCCAGCCTTAAAAAAAGATGAAGTGTGAATAACTGTCAAAGCTTTACTTCTGACAGAACTTATACCCAGCCCTAGGTAAAACAAGGTCCACACAGGGCTAGTTTCCAATTACCTGCAATGCCCAGATGGTGTTATTTGAAAAAAACATGTTTGGTTTGTGGTTTTGGTTTGGTTTGTTTCATGGTTTGGGTTTGGTTTGGTATGGTTTGGGTTTGGTTTGGTTTGTTTCATGGTTTTGTTTTGAATTGGTTGTTTTATGGCTTGGTTTTGTTTGGGTTTGGTTTGTTTCATGCTTTTGGTTTGGTTTGTTTCATGCTTTTGGTTTGGTTTGTTTCATGCTCTGGGTTTGGTTTGTTTCATGCTCTGGGTTTGGTTTGTTTCACGCTCTGGGTTTGGTTTGTTTCATGCTCTGGGTTTGGTTTGTTTCATGTTTTGCTTTGTTTCATGGTTTGCTTTGCCTTGTCCTGTGGGGTTTTGTTTGTTTGTTACTTGGAATGCTCAGAGGTTTAGAGGAGGGAGACCTCCAGATTTGTCCACCCTCATGTGGCAGCTGCAGGGCAGTGACAGTGCTGAGGCTGTGGGGTCCAGGAAGTGCAGCCCGGAGCTGCGAGTGAGCAAATCTGACTGTCCTGCTGTCTCAGTCCTCACAAATCCCTCTCCCTCTCCTACCACCTGAGAGCTTTGCATGGCGTGGAGAGATTCCCTCCGACCTCCAGACCGCAGGGAAGCTTTCCGGTGCTGAAGAGCTGCATGTGAGCAGCCCTGTGCCTGCCAGACCCCACCCTGGCTGCCAGGACGCTGCCCTGGCCGTAAGCCTCCCTTCACTCGCAGTGGCCACAGCAGGCGAGCCGAGGCCATTCCTTGTCCAAGGTTGCCCTCTGCAGTCCGCAGACTCTCCCTCCCTGCTCCCACTTGGTTCCCTTTCCCCACCCAACACGCTGCTGACACAGCAGGGCTTGCCTTTTCCTCCAAAACAAAGTAATAATTACTTAAATAGATATCTGGGGGCAGCTCTGCATTCCTAGTGAGACCGAGTCCCAGATATTCATTTAATTTGCTCAAATAGCTCCTGATGAGGTCTGCTGCTGTCTGCAGGCAGTGAGCTAATGGAGAGGCTACAGAAGGGATTGGATTTAGCCCTCAGCTGTTTGTTGAAGTGAAGCTACCAGCACATGCCAGAACCAGCATCTGGTCTAATGAGCTACAATGAGAATCCTGCTGGTTGCATCTTTGTTGTACTGGATAACAAGGGAGAATCAACACTGACACAGGCTCCTGGTGAAGCCAGAGGAGATGCAGCTCTTGGGAGAGGGAGGAGGGAATACTCTGCAGCTCCTCACCTGAAGAATGATGTGCTAGGAAACTCCCTCCTTTTTCAACCAAACCCAAAATCATCACTGTGGTTCCTAATCTTTATGTAACAACAGCAGGGACAAGCCAGGATCATGAATCAGTTCCTGACTGTCACAGCTCTTTGAGTCTTTCACTCAATGTGTGATTCCTTGGAAACAGGACTGAAGACTACAGAAGGTAAAGATGTAATTTAAAAAAGAATCCTAAATTAATGATTCATAGAATGGGTTGGGTTGGAAGGGACCTTGAAGATCCTCCAGTTCCAACCCCCTGCCATGGGCAGGGACACCTCCCACCAGCCCAGGTTGCTCAGGGCCTCCTCCATCCTGGCCTTGAACACCTCCAGGGAGGGGACATCCTCAACCTCCCTGGGCAACCTGTTCCAGTGTCTCCCCACCCTCACTGCCAAGAATTTCTTTCTCATCTCCAGTCTCAATCTGCTCTTCTCAAGAACTTTAAACCCAGCAAAACTAGGCTGAAAAAAAAAATCAAATCATAGCCCCAGCAATTAGGGATGTGTTTGGACACTAGTAATGGACACAGCAGCATCCACAACACCTCTGGTACAAATAAAACCCCACTGGCAAGGCTGCTCAGCTGGGTATAGCTCATATCAGCTCAGGAGGAAGCCTTAAGCCATGCCACAAAACACTTCTGCTTCAAAACACTTTGCAAAGAGAAATTACTTAGCCCCTTCCTTCTTTCTTTTTGTAACATACTTTGTGTGCTCACCAAGGATAGAAAACATCACAGTGATAATTAAGTCTAATACCTGCAATAACAGCAGAACTGCAAGGAGTGCAGCAGGACTCTCCTGGACTCTCTGACTACTGACTCATAAATAGCAGGGACTCTGCTGCAGAGAGGACTCAGGCAGGCTTGTTTCAAGCAGAACCTGAAGCCCATTAGCCCTAGACCAGCAGCTGATTTCTATCATTAACTTTAATCAGTAAATTCCAGTGATAAAAAGGCCTCAGCAGACATTTTTTCCCCCTGAGTGGCTCAATAAAGCATGCTCCCTGAAACCAGCCCTGACTCACATTGCAGACTTAACAAGGGCTAAGGCAAACAGGCCTTTGGTTCAGTTTGGATGGTTAAGAGCAAATGAAATAAACAGCAAAGTTTAGAGGATATAAGTCCAAAATCTGCAACCAGGATTAAATAAACAAACTCCTGTTCTCACAGATGAAGTGTGGCTGATAACCAAAGGGCAAGCATGGAAAACTGGGATGTGTGCATCAGAAACAGTCTCAGCTGGAACCTCACCAAGCTGTGTGATGACTTCCACCCATTTACTACAGAAAGAGTAAGACAAAGCCTCAGCTCCTGCACTCACTGCAGACGAGCAATGGAGTGATAGGACAAGGGGCAATGGTTTGGAGCATTTGGTTTGGAGCAGGGTGGGTTTAGGCTGAACATCAGGAGAAGTTCTGCACCATGAGGGTGGTGAGAGACTGGGACAGGCTGCCCAGGGATGTGGTTGAGGCCTGATTTCTGGAGACATTCAAGGTCAAACTTGCTGTGTCCCTGTGCAGCCTGCTCTAGCTGGAGGGGTTCCTGCTGAGTGCAGGGGGGTTGGACAAGATGAGCTTTGAGGCTCCCTTCCAACCCCATGCAATCTGTGATGCTTGCAGGTACCAATAAACCTTTTCTCCATCCAGTAGATGGGGCCAAATGCCAAAGGAAGGGAAAGGAGCAGCTCCTGGGAGGAACTTCATCAGCAGTGCAAGCAGAACTTTGCTAATTCCTGATAGCCTAAGGGTGGGCAAAGTATTGAGGGGGGTCAGTGGTGCTCTGACTGCAGAGACTCACTGAGCTGCACCCAAATGCTGGCTCATGAAATTTTGAAATAATTACAAGTCTCAGTCAACAGAAATGACAGCTGGGACGTTAATTTTCATCCATGCCACATTCCCAAGGATTGCTCAGGTCTGGGAGACAGTCAGGCTTGTGATGAAGTGACAGGAGGCAAGTCATTGATGGTAATGATAGGAAGAAAGTCCCATCCGAGGGGAGAAGAGCACATTAGTGGTTCCCTCACCATGCAGAGGAGGACTTTATGAAGGTAACTCTCATGCACTGTTTGTTGGTTGGGGGATTTTTGCTTCTTTGAGATCTGTGCAGCTATTCCTGTTGAATCTGAGCCAGAAAAGCACACGTGGGGTTGAGAAAACATGGGTGAATGTTGCAGGAGCAGTGGATGTTAAAGTGTGGTATGGTGTAGGAGAAGTCATCCCCCTCCTTGCCTTTGCAGTCTTCTTTTAAAAGGCATTAATTGTGTGTTCACAATGTAACCAGCAAATCCCATCAGGTGTCAGTTTAAGAGGGTGTGCTCCGCTTTGCTGCACCCCAAAAGCCTGATTCTGTAGGCTTGTACCTGAAGATCTTAACACTTGTAAAGCTGCTCCTTTAAAGTCAGCCCTGCTGTAAAAAGCTCTTTAAAATGCCTGAAAAGCCAAAACTACCATCAGTCTTCTGTGCCACTGAATAGATCTGTGGGGTTGGTGCTGCAGGGCAGGTGGATTTTTTCCTTTTTCTGCTAAATTTCAGGTAGGTTTCCAAGTCACAGGTGGCAGCAAGCAGGTTGGAGCCCAGGGGTTGGCTTGGCCCAGGTGCTGTGAGCTCTGCTCTCCTGGTTTCAGCTGCTAAACCTGGTTGAGGAGAAGGGCTTGTAGTGTAGGGACAAGGTGCTTGGAGCTGAAAGAAGGGAGATTGAGACTGGATGGAGATGAAGAAAAAATTCCTGGCAGTGTCTCTTCTGGGTGGAGAGGCACTGGCACAGGTTGCCCAGGGAGGCTGTGGATATCCCCTCCCCGGAGGTGTTCGAGGCCAGGCTGGATGAAGCCTTGAGCAACCTGGGCTGGTGGGAGGTGTCCCTGCCCATAGCAGGGGGCTGGAACTGGATGGGCTTTAAGGTCCCTTCCAACCCAACCCATTCTATGATTCAAGGCTGAGACACCTGTGCCTGCCGTGAGCTGGGGTGGCCCCGCCGCTCGTTAAACACCGGCCAGGCAGCGGGAAAGGCAGGAAGCGGTTAGGGGCTCCGGTGTGGGAGTCAGCAAGGTGCTGGGGGTCAGGGCTGCGGGTGCGGAGCTGCCGGAATCCCCTGGGCTGGGCCACGCTCTGGGCCCGACCCCGGCCCCACCTTAGCCTCTTGCTCCACGGGGACCGAACCGCTGCGGCCCCGCCGNCTCGGCGGAGCTCGGGCGGTCCCGGCCCGGCTGTACGGCTGCTCCCCTTCGCCTTTCAGAGCGGGCGACGTTCGGAGCGCTGCAGACGGAGGAGTGGGGACAGTTCATGCACATCTGCGACGTGATCAACGCGACCGAGGAGGGGTGAGCGGGGCAGGGGGCTGCGAGCCCGGGCGAGAAGCGTCCCGGTCCCAGGGGAAGCTACTCCCTTTCTCCCGTGGGAAACGGGCACGGCCGGGATTCCGCCTGGGAGGCAGCACCGATATTGCTGGAGGGCAGGGCAAGATCGAGCAGAGGGTGTAGGATGCGTGTGTGAGGTTGCCATAAGCAGGCAGCAGCAGGGAGCAGGTGTCTTGGGTTCCTTGCGAGGAGGTTTGTGCCTGTCTCAGAGCCTCTTCCGTGGCCATCAGGACTTTAGGGATTAGAATTGTTTGGGTTGGAAAAGTCCTCTAAGAGCATTGAGTCCAACCAGCAACCCAGCCCCACCATCGCCATCAAACCATGGCCCCAAGTGCCATGGCCGCACATTTCTTGAATACCTCCAGGGATGGGGACCACCACCTCCCTGGGCAGCCTGTGCCAATCCCTGACCACTCTTGCAGCAAAGAGTTTTTTCCTCATCTCCAGCCTAACCCTCTCCTGGCACAATTTCAGGCCATTTCCTCTCCTTCTATCACCTGATCCTAGGGAGAAGAGCCCAGTCCTTGCCTCACTACAACCTTGTAGCTCTTCTTGTAGTCTCATAGCTCTTCCCAGGCTAGAGAAAGGTGGTAACTTGGAGTTCCCATGTGTCTCCCTATAACCTTTGCTGTCTGTCCCTATAACCAGCTGTCTGCTGGCTAAATGAGTAGCCTTGTGCTCTGCAAAACCCAGTCTGGAAAAAGACCCTGAGTATTTGTTGGCCTCCAGCATTGTTTAAAACTCTGCTTTTAACTGAGTCAGAGCTCCCCACTCTGCAGCTGCTCAGCCAGCCTACATCAGCAGGAGGTTCTGCTCGATGGGGGGGATCCTATGAAGGTCTGTACTCGGGGTCCCCAGGACAGAGGTGGCTCCTTGCACTGACGGACCACATCCAGCTTTGTTTGGCCACTTGTTGCTTTGAGCTTCCCACCTGCAAAGGGAGGAGAAGGAAATTTGTTCTCACGAGATCTGCTTCGGCAGGACGTTGTAAGGACTCCTGCTAGCAGTCAGTGTTCTACCACCACCCAGAGAGCTTGCTCCAGGAGCTTTCTGCACAAGGATCTTTCTTTTTCCGGATCAGCTTTTCCTTCCTTTCATTTCTTTTTGGACCCCATGCTCTCACCTGTGGCTCTTAGAGCTCGGAAGGCCACTCACAGCTCCCTCCTGGCTGCTGCTGTGAGCAAGAGCACACTTTGACCCTTTGTGTTGGTTTTTCTGTGGTGCTTCTACGCAACAGAGCTTTTTTAATCAACTATTTCCTCTTGTGCACAGCTTGTGCTTACAGAGGAACTCCTCCTAACTTCCTCCTAGGCAACTGCTGCTGCTCCTCGCAGCCTGTAACAGGATACTAGGAGCAGCAGCACTGCTGTACCTCGTTAGGCAAATGGTTATTTTAATGTAATATCCAGCTCCTGACCATAGCATTTCCAGATGCTCCAATGAGAGAAGCAAGAAGCAGGAGTTGGAATAGCAGCAGTACAGCTTTTTGCAAGGGAAAAGTTTTCTTCTCTGTTCTCAGGCTCCCAGTCCATCACTTAATGCTCCCCTGGAATGGCTGGGTGGGACAGAATTAAGAAAAACAGAGAAATATCTTCTTTCTTTTTTTTTTTTTTTTCCTGATAAAATACAAAAAGATTTCAAACAGTAAGGGTGAAAACCTCATCTAATTTTGATTAGCTTTGAAATATTTTCAATCAGGATTTTTTTTTCCCCTATTGAAAGATAGTATTTGTGCCTTTTGCTCCAGCTTAAGATTCTAAAGAGACTTTAGGACCTCTTGTTTGTGTTGATCCATGGGCACTGAGCTGGCCTTCGTAATTGTAGGTATTAATTATAGATATTAATTGGGCAAAGCTGTTTCCCTTGTGTGATAAATGTGATGCCATCTTCCAGCCTCTTCCTCCTCCAGAGATACTTAAAAGATAAGGGATGTATATATAGAAACCAAAATGACTGGGCTAGAAGTGCCACTATCTCTGGGGTGGAATGGGCTGTCCATCCCTACATGGTAATTACTCAGATGAGCTGAAAGCATCCTGCAATTAGAAGATTGGAAGGCAGCCAGACACCCCTACTCCTGACAGCACTCCCAGGAGAAGATTTTTTTTTAATTATTATTATTATTATTATTTTTAATTGCATCACGGATGAAAAACGGGCAGCAGTCAATTCTCAATGCAAGTGGCAATTGGTGTGCTCCCTTTCATAGCAATAAAAGCTGGATCAGTGAATTGATTGTGAAATAATATCCTTTTGGAGCAGGCTGTGCAGAGGAGAGAGAGCAGCTTGCTTGCTCTGCAGAGGGTCTGCAGTGCCCACCCTGCTTCACTGCTCTGGTGGCTCTGGCTCAGTGCTGAAGTGGTTCTGCTGACATCAGTGGGGCAGTTGCTCTGGTTTTACATGGGTATAAACAGAGGGATGAATTTGCTCCCCTATCTCAAGCTGGTGGGTGAAGTTCTGAACCAGAAAACCATCCTGACTTCACTGCCAACTTCTTCGTTTCTTGTCACAGGCCCAAAGATGCAGTGAAGGCCTTGAAGAAAAAGCTCTCCAAAAACTGTAACCATAAGGAGATCAGGCTCACCCTGTCTGTAAGTACAGCTCTGCTGGTATTAATTATGCACTGGGAAGGCAAACACCTGGAATGATAAGATGGCATGCAAATCAGCACTGACACAACTCCCTGGGTGTTTTCTGTGTCTTGTTTGTCTGCACAGTGCTACCACAGTGCAGAGCAGATGCTCTGATGGTGTTCCAGAGTCCTCATGCACATCCTTGCACTTGCTTTTGTGACTTTGGGTTTTTTTTTTAGGCTTGTGCTCCTTTAAAGTTGTTTTTATTGACTCCAGTGACTGGAGCACTGTGAGGGTCCCCCTGTGTGGGAAAGATGGGAGGTTGGGGTAGGACATAAAAGCTACATTTGGCCGTTCTGTTACAGAATGGTAGGGGTTGGAAGGCACCTCTGGAGATCATTGAGACCAACCCCCCTGCCAAGGTAGGGTCATCCAGGGCAGGTCACTCCAGGTGGATTTGAAATGTCTCCAGAAATGGAGACTCCACCACCTCTCTGGGCAGCCTGCTCCAGGGCTCTGTCACCCTTCAATTGCAGAAGTTCCTCCTCATGTTCAGATGGAACTTCTGATGTTCCACTCTGTGCCCATCACCCCTTGTACTGTCCCTGGGCACCACTGAACAAAGCCGGGTCCCATCCTGCTGGCAGCACCCTTGAGGTATTGATCAGCATTGATGAGGTCCTCCTCAGGCAGCTCTTCTCCAGACTAAACAGCTCCAATTCTCTCAGTCTTTCCTCCTCACAGAGATGTTCCTGTCCCCTCTTCACCTTCGTAGCCCTTTGCTGTACCCTCTCCAGCAAGTTGTCTCCTGAATGTTTTCTTCACCATTTCCTTTCCTGGGGTGGCAGAGGCCTGGCTGCATTGCACTGACTGCTCTTGCTCATGGGCTTGGTATTTGTTTTGCAAAATCGTTCTCTCTATCAATATGTGGTGCAGAGTGATTAAGGAAGGCAGGTGCTTGATAGTGTCAAATTGTAGGTCACTTAGCAGTTGCCCAAGTGCCTCCTGACAAGCTGGAGGTGCAGATAAATGTGTTCAGCATACCTTCAGCTCATCCCATTTCCGCACTTCCCTCCTGGCTTCTCCTCCCCTGTCTCGTGAGTCACCTTTTTGTGTGTTCTCTGTGTTTGCATAACAGAATCACTGAGTTTCCACAGGAATTCAGGCCCTCTAGCAGCCCTGCTGGCTTCCTCCTGCAGCCCTGCTGCACCTGGGTCCTTGTCTGAGTGCCTGGCACAGCCAGGGTAGTTCTGATAAGGCTCTGCTCCCTTCAGCAGCCTTTCTCTGTGTGATTACTCTGCAGACAGACCCAAGGTGACATTGCAGCTTAGCTCTTGACACATACAAGCAGGAGAGGGCTCTTGCCTCAGCTGTGTCCAAGGAGGAGCCCTTGGAGCAGGCTGGGTTTGCTCATGGATGCAGTGTGCAGCAGGTTTCAGCTGTGCCTGTGGCTCAAGGCTTTCTCTCAGTCCCTTTCCCCTTCCTGCATGTGGCTCTCACCCACTGGTGTGCAGCTGGGACTGTGCCTGCTAGAAAATCACATCCTTTAGGCCCAGCTTCTGTTTTCTGACTGCAGGTTGCTTCTCCCTGTGTTCCTTAATCTTGTCTCTTGCTAGGTGCCAGCCTCTACTCTGACCCTCTCCTCCTGCTTTACTCTGATGGTGGTGGAGTCACCATCCCTGGAGGTGTTCAAGAGGAGATTGGACATGGCACTTGGTGACATGGTTTAGTAGTCATGAGGTCTTGGGTGACAGGTTGGACTTTGATCCTTGAGGTCTTTTCCAACCTTGTTGATTCTGTGATTCTGTGGTCTTCTGTCCTCTGCCTCTCCCTCTGCCCTTGGCTCCTTTCCCTTTTCTGCCTTTTGAGATGCCCTCCCTGCTGACTACCAGTGGTGTTTGACTCCTGTGTTCCCAAAGCAATTGTTCCCTGGGCTGTACCCTCTGGTTTTATGCTCTCAACTGCCTGAGTGAGATTGTTCTAATTTCCTATTTTTGAAACAGATTGGAATGGCAAAAAATTGCAAAGGGAAACACAGAAGTAATTTTTCCATTCCCAAACCACAATCCCCACCCACTCTGTGCTACTCTAATCTCTTGAAAATTGGGTTTCTCCCAAATTGCTGCAAAACTAAGGGCTCTTTTCTGATGAACTGTAAGTTCTTGCCTGTATTTCCCACAGTAAATGAGGCCCTACAGCTTTGGAGACTGCATCAGATTGCCTCTCTCACAATACAACTAAGAAGGCACCAGATCTACAAATCACTTTTGTGAACCTAGAAAGGGACTCTTGAATGGGCCTCTGGAATAGACTGAGGGGAATCTCATCAATGCTGATCAATATTTCAGGGGTGGGTGTCAGCAGGATGAGACCAGGCTTTGTTCAGTGGTGCCCAGGGACAGGACAAGGGGTGATGACACAAACTGGAACATGGGAAGTTCCATCTGAACTTCTTTAATTGAGGGTGACAGAGCCCTGGTGCAGGCTGCCCAGAGAGGTGCTGGAGCCTCCTTCTCTGGAGCCATTCCAAACCCTCCTGGACATGTTCCTGAGTGACCTTCACTAGGTGACCCTGCCTTGGCAGGGGATTGGTCTCAGTCATCTCCTGAGGTCCTTTCCTACCCCTGCCATTCTCTGATCCTGTTTTGAAACAGCCTTTGATCCACTTACATTTATTCAGCCTTGAAACTCAGGACTTTAATGGAATGAAAGTGCTTAGGGAGCTTGCTCCCAGCGAGCGCACCCAGGGCAGCGTGTGGAAGTCTGTCTGCAGCGGCAGGGCTGCACATGTTAGCCCTGGTTCTGTCTCAACAGTGTCTTCCTCCTGCTGGCTCCCAGGAGTTTGTTGATTTCCTTGTTGGAGGCAGGCAAGTGCCAGCTGGGTGCTGTGCCAGCTTGGCTTGGATGTGCCCCGGCTCCCTGCGCCGCCGCAGTCCCACGGAGCCAGCTCTGTGTCAGGCCAAGGGCTTGCAGCAGGGCTCCTTGAGAAAGCCAAGGGAGCAGATGGGCAGTGCTGCCTGTGCAACCAGGGGCAAGATGGTTACAGCTTCTAGGCAGGAATCCAGCCAGGTGGGGCTGTGGTGTTTGACTTTGGATGTGTGAACTCGGAGATGTCTTCACAGTTGGCTCTCTGGATCTGCCCTGCCCTTGGCTCTCTCTCTCTCTGGATCTGCCCTGCCCTTGGCTCTCTCTCTCTCTGGATCTGCCCTGCCTTTGTCTCTCTCTCTCTCTCTCTGGATCTGCCCTGCCTTTGGCTCTCTCTCTTTCTCTCTGGATCTGCCCTGCCTTTGGCTCTCTCTCTCTCTGGATCTGCCCTGCCTTTGGCTCTCTCTCTCTCTCTCTGGATCTGCCCTGCCTTTGGCTCTCTCTCTCTCTCTGGATCTGCCCTGCCTTTGGCTCTCTCTCTCTCTCTCTGGATCTGCCCTGCCTTTGGCTCTCTCTCAATCTGGATCTCTTACACCAGCTTAGTTTCACTCTGAGTGGGCTGCCCTGGCATGATGGAGTGGAGGACCCAGCCCATGAGTCCAGGACATTCATTCAGAGGGGAAATGCTCAGCCCCTTAAGCAGGGAATTCATGTGAGGGAGCAGCACCCCAGATTTCCCATGCACTGGGCTACAAATGCTTCTCAGAGACCATCTTTGAAGTCCTGCAGAGGCAAATGGCTTGGCCCATTAGCATGTGTTTCATCTACACTTGCAATGAAAAGTGATGATTCCAGCCAAGAGTTTTGGTAATTATCTCTCCCTTAGTTGGGTTTTTTTTTGCACAGCACTCTGCCAGTGGCTCTTTGTTCTACCCTGGGTTTGCTTCAGCAATAGATTTTTCCTCTGGTCTGAAACCTGTTCTGCCATAAATTTCTTGCTCACACTGGGGAGAAAAATCCCCAGGTCCTGAGGCTAGAAAAGAAGTTTCAGAAATAATTTCAGCCTAGTCAAATAGAGTCTGCTCTGAATAGGAAATGTAACCTACTTCAGCAAGCTGCCAGCAGTATCCCTTCAAATGTGTGCATTCCTCTGACAGAGTATCCTGCTGCATGAGTCAGGGCAAGTTGTGACTTGAAACCCACCAAATCTTGCAAACTTGTCAATTTCTCCTCTTGCTTTTCACCTTCCTGTCTGCCCTTGTAAGCTGGGAAGGAAAGTAAAGAAATAGGTGAAGAGCAAAAAAGCATGAGTGGGTGATTGCCTCTACATGGGGAAACATAGAATCACAGAATGGTTTGGCTTGGAAGGGAGCTCCAAAGCTCATCCAGTCCAACTCCCCTGTAGCCATCAGGGACACCCTCAGCTAGATCAGATTGCTCAGAGCCTTGTCCAGCCTGACCTTGAGTATCTCCAGGGATGGGGCCTCAACCACCTCCCTGAGCAACCTGTTGCAGTGCTCCAGCACCCATGGTGCTGTGGTTGATTTCCATATCTGAGCCAGGCAAGATGAGCTCCATTCCTGATTCTGCACCTCTCCTGACTGACACCAGTTTCCTCCCCAGGCTTGTACTGCTCTGCTTCGGGCTGCCTGGGGGGTAGTGACAGCTTTTGTTCCCTGTCAAAGGGGGACTGCATGGAGGTGGCTGATTGCATACAAGGGAGAAGTCTTATCTCATTATCACCTCCTGCTGTGTGTGACAGGGCAGAGGTGGTGCTTGCAGGGAGCCTGCTCAGAGCACTCCAAGCAGACCTTTGGAAGCGGACTTCTTTCATGAGAAAGAATCTGACAATTGGCACCACTCAGGTCTCCTGTTCCAATCGATGTGACCTTTAAAACACAGGGAGCTGCTACCTTCTCTGCTTTTCCATCAGTCTCTCCCAGGGCAGATGAGAAGAGATGCATGCAGTAATCTGATTTGCTTGTGGAGCTCTTCAGGCTCTGGCAGAGCAGGGTGCCTAGGTGCCAGGCAGTGAATTCATTCATTACTGAGTCTGTGCAGGTTGGGTTTAAGCTATGGACAGATTTCATGCTGCTAAGGCACTCTGTGTCCAGTGGCTACTGTGACATGGAAACAAGTGATCATACTTCTGTCTGAAACAGCCCAGCTCTGGCTGAGAGCTGGTTTTGTATTGCCTGAGCTGCTGTTTCCCTCTGGTAAGCTCCTCAGACCCTGCAGTGAGGTAGCTGGGTCTCCTCACAATGTTTTCCTCACATCCCCCTGGGCTCTTCCCCATGACCCCTTGGTATGAATTAAACCAAAGCAGTCAGCTTGGGGGTCGTTGGGGTTTTTTTCCCTATTATCTGTGTAACAAAAGCTTTTTGTGTGTGCAGCTGCTTGAGATGTGCATGGAGAATTGTGGCCCAAGGTTCCAGGCTTTGGTTGTGAAGAAAGATTTCTGCAAAGACAAGCTGGTGAAGCTCCTGAATCCAAGATACAATCTGCCCATTGACCTGCAGGAGAAGATCTTGGCCTTCATCATGGTAAGTTTAGAGGAAACTGTAAGTGCCTGTGTGCCTGCTGCATGGCAAGAATGGTTTGGGTTGGAAAAACCCTCTGAGATCATCCACTCCTAGGATCAGCCCAGCCCCACCATGGCCACTGAACCATGGTCCTAAGTGCCATGGCCACCTGTTTCTTGCACACCTCCAGAGGCAGTGGCCTCACCACCTCCCTGGGTAACCTAATCTACTGCTGCAGCCCCTTCTGTACAGCTGCACACTCATGGGAGCCTCTCCCTGAAGCAGGCTTTGTTCTTGGCTGGAGTCAAAGGCAGGGAACTGGGAAAGTGTCAGCCTCCACCTTGTGTATTCCCTCCCCACTCTATCTGTTCCCTGGTGGCTGCACTTAGCCAGCAGGGTGAGAGGTAACCTTGGAGCTTTCATGGTCCCTGCTGCTTTGGATGGAGTGAGCTGGAGGGGGTGCAGGGAACAAGCTGCCTTGAGGCCATGTGTCTCAGAAGCACTTGTCTGAGCCACCAACTGTCCCTGTCTGACACTTGCTGTTCCTGCTGTCTCCAAACCAGATGTGGGCCCGAGGCTTCCAAGGAATGGTGGATGTCAGTGAAGTCAAAGAGGTTTATCTGGAGCTGCTGAAGAAAGGAGTGGAGTTCCCATTCTCTGACCTCCGCAGAGGGGCACCTAAGGTGGGGATACATGGGGACACTTCATTAACCACTGTCCCTCAGAAGCAGGATGTGAATTCTCTGAGCTCTGTGTGTTTGGGCTGAGTGTCTGGATGTGAGTGCTCCAGGGCAGAATGTAACCAAGCAGGTGAGCAGGAATCAGTTCCACTTATAACACCTGAGATAACAACAAAGAAACCTGGCCTGGCTCAGAGTTTAACTCACAGGTCACTTGGTTATGGTCTCAGAAAGGAAACATCTCTCTTGAGGCTTTAAGTGTGTAAAGAGTTTGGCCTTGCTGCTTGCCTCAGGATGGCTGAGAGCTGAGTGCTCCAAACCTGTCAGCCTCTGCAGGTCCCAGCTCCCAGGGGTAAGGTTCTCCTGAAAGCTCACACTGTCCAGAACAGGAGCAGTATCCACTTTCAAATGAAACCAGGAGAGAGAGAAATCTCTAAGAGGTGATTGTCTCTCTCCATCTCTGCAGCTGCTTCCAGAGCCTGCACACAGTGGATGCTCTTTCAGCATGTGCCACAGGTAGCATTGTGCAGCACTAGGACATGAAACACATCTGGTTTGAGCAAGGACAGCAGCTGTGGTTTAAAGCCATTCTTTCCAGATTATTTTCTTCTGTTAGACTTTGGAAGTGTGAAAGCCATCCTTCCCTGGGTGGAACCTTGCAATTATGGAATTAGATGCCTATAATCAGTGCAGACAGGAATGATTCAGATTTATCCTGTGTTTTGATTTGATGATTGGATAGTGGAGTGCACAAGAGCTTTGTGTGTTTAAAGGTTGATTGAGCAAGCTGTGAAGAATGCTCTCAACAGGCAATCTTTTTCCTTAAGCAAGTACAACAGAGATTATTCTCTCTACCACAAGTATCTGCCAACTCCAATCAGTGCAAACCTCAGCAGCAGCAGACCTGAAGACATTTTGTACCTCAGTCTCTAGGAAGTGAAGGACTCGAAGTGTGTAGACTGGGTTTGGGGTTCTCTTTTGTGGCAGCCAGTTCAGATGCAGTGCAGGTGAGGCTGTCTGCAGATGAAGTGCTTCAGCTTCTCAGTCCAGAAGGCCTTTGTTGTTCCCCTTTGGCAGAGACCCTCCAACCTTCCACTGCTTCCAAGTGTGGTCACACTCTGAGCTGTTCCTCACTGTGACATCGCAGTGGCACTTGGGAAGGGACTCTGGGCTGTCAGCTGGCTGAGGAGCTCAGCCTGTCCTTAGCTATTCCCACTTTACCCTGGGGTGAGATTCACCTGCAAACCCATTCAAAAGAGGTCTGAATTCCAAGTCTAGTTTCATTACAAAGCAGCCATTGGACTTACTCCTGTGAGTAAACCTTGCTCACCACCTTCCCTGGGAGCACTGATGCTCAGCTGTCCAGTCTGACAGAGATGTTTTGCTGCCTGCCTCAGTTCTGTTAAACCCAAGCTCTGCTCTTTTTCTTTCCACAGACTTCAGCTCAGCCTTCTACAAAGTCATCAGCACCTTCTGCCAGTCCTGCCAAACGTTCTTTCCTGCCTCTCCCCACAGGTCCAACCTTACTGTTGACTCCTGAGCAGGTGCAGTACCACAGGGTTAGGGGAGGGTGGGTCCAGCTGGAATATGCTCTTAATGTCGGATTTCAATACCAAGCACTGGAAGGGACCTTCAGGTCAGGTGGCAGAGCTCTGTATTCATGGCTTTTAGATTCCTTCTCCTGGAGATGTGCTCTGTGGTGCTGTGCCACAGCAAAGCAGGCAGGAGTGAGCTCAGGGAATGCCAGGCTGTACCCTGAGCAGAGTGGAGTCATTCCCTCAAGCATGAGGCTGTCTGATGGAGTCTTACCTTCTTGTTGTGCAAGTGGATAAAAGGTACTTCAGAGATAAGTGAGAAAGCCAAAGGTGTGAAGAGATTATCCTGAACTGGAGGGAAAGGACAGTCCATTTCCATTGCTGCTGGGCCTGTGGGGGACTAAAGGGAGTGACAGGAAGAGAGTGAGAGGAGTGAACTGTGAGGAGGGGAGTGGAGCTGTCAGCCTTGCATCTTGGTTTGGCTGCTCATGTGCAAGCTGAGCCAATGCCTTCATTCATGGCATGTCACCAGAGCCAAAGAGTGCTCTCTAGGCCCTGGGTGCACCTCCTGAGGAAGGAATCTCTGTGAGAGGTGGGAATGACTCTGCTCACTGCGTTCACCTACCCAGAGTTGTGTCCTGTTGACCTCACAGATTGGGAAGCTGTACAGTGAGCTGGACATGGCCAGGATGAACGTGAGAGTGATGTCCTCCATCCTGAGAGACAATGCTCCTGGCTCTGAGAACCCAGATGACATGAATCTGCTGCAGGTATGGGAGAACTCCTTGGCAGGCCTTGTGGCTCTGCTCACAGCTGATCTGAACAAGGCTGCAGCCTCTCCTTTGAACATCTGGCTTCAGACTGCCCAAGGGAGCCCAACAACAGGCTTCCATGGCTGCCTTTGCTCAGCTCTTGCTTGCTTCCTTCACCTTGCCCTGACATCTAGAGAGTCAGGAAGGGATGAAACAGCTTACCATGCAAATGGGAGCTCCAGGGAATTCCAAGGGCACAGGAATTTGCTAATGGAGCGTTGTCTGTGGAGCATGTTGTGTCAGACAGCCCCAAGAACATTCCAGCTGAGCACAGCTGCCTTGTGGGAGCACAGCTGACGACACAGCCCCTCCCTCACCTCCTTCCTGCAGTTCCCTCTGCTCTCCTGATGGCTGCCAGCACCTCCAAGGCAGACTGAAGGCCAGTGAAGAACATGAAGCATTGCTTTTATGGGAGTGAGCTCCCAGAGGGGGAGCTGGCAGTGCTGGGGGTGAACACGTGCCCCTAAAGCACAGCCTGCAGGGACTGGATTGTACTGGGCCAGCATGCAGCTGGCCTCCTTCCTCTGATGTCCCCCCTTCCACTGGCCCCTGCTGCGTTTTCTGGTCTAGAAATGAGAAATGCAGGCTTTGGGGGTTCAGTGGACACCTGTCTCAGTGGACACCTGTCTCAGTGGACACCTGTCTCAGTGGACATCTCTCACACTGTCTGCAAGAATTCATAAAGCCTTTACCACAACCTGCCCTTTCTGCATTGCCTCCCAGCTCCTGCCATAGATTCATAGAAGGGGTTGGGCTGGAAGAGACCTTAAAGATCATCCAGTTCCAACCCCCTGCCATTAGCCCAGATTGCTCAAGGCCTCACCCAACCTGGCCTTGAACACCTCCAGGGAGTGAGCATCCACAAGCTGCCTGGGCAACCTGTTCCAGTGCTTCCTTACCCTCACTGTTAAGAATTTCTTCCTAGTCTTCAATCTCAATCTGCCCTCCTCAAGCTTCACTCCATTCCCTCTTGTCCTGGCACTCCCAGCCCTTGTCAGAAGTCCCTTCCCAGCTCTCCTGGAGCCCCTTCAGGTATTGGAAGTCTGCTCTAAGGTCTCCCTGGAGCCTTCTCTTCTCCAGGCTGAACATCCCCAACTTTCCTATGATGAGGAAGCATTTTTGGCAGTTGTCAGCACTAAATGTGTTGGAGAACTGCTGATTTTTGCAGGCCCTTACTGTGCTTCCCTTGCCCAGTGGAGAACTTCTCCATTGCAAGGAGCCCTTTTGGCGTGCTGTGGATTTGCCTCCAAGGTCCTGCTGTGTCCACTTGTGGGCTGGTTCCCAGCTGAAGGTGAGCTATGGAGGCACAGCAGCAATTTGCCACTCTCTCATCTTTAAAGAGAGATTGCTGCTGGGCTGGGGGTAGCAGAGAGGAGACAGACACAACCTCAGTGCTTTTGCTCCCGTGGAAACTCCTCTCACCTCCAACTCTGTCTCCTTTGCAGGCATCTGTGGGGCTGCAAGTCCAAGGAGGGAGGCCCTGTGAAGCAAGGGTCTGAGCAGAGCAGGCTTTAAACATGGGCAGAGAGCTGTTGTGAGAGATTGCAGAGGGCTTGCTTTGCCTGGACTCAGGGATTGAGCACAGCTTGTTCCAGCAGTGGACATCTAAGAGCTCATCAGTGACTGTTCTGTGCACAGCACTTCTGTAGTGCTGCTGCCATCAGGGAGGTGGCCAAGGTGTAACCTGGCCTGGCCAACTCTGTGCAGCTCATGACAAGGGAAGTGTTGCTGGCTGCAAAACAGAAGGGTGCCCTTCATTGCCTATCTCCTGCTGCAGCCCTGCTGCACCTGGGAGCCCACAGCACACCAGTGGACTCCTCCTGACACTCCCAGTCATAAAAGTGTTGGCAGAGGTTCGAGGACAGGGTGTGGAGCTCCCATTTGTGGGAGAGTGGCTGAAAACTCCTTCCTTCCACTCTCTCTTCACTGCTGCTCTTTCTGTTCTTCTCCCCTGTGCAGGCAGGGGTGCAGAGCTGCCTGTTCCTTTAACAGAGCTTAATGCTCCCTTTTGTTTGTGCCTCTTCCTCCTGGATCCCTTGGAAGAGGCTTTTGTTGGCAGAGAACAAAGTCCTTTCTTGAAAGAGCTGCTTGCTGAGGCTTTGAGTGAGTTGGAGACATCAATTTCAGTCCTGATTATCTGGAGTCTCTCCATAGGAGCAGCAACAGGGTAAATTTGATCAGGGCAAGATGGTTTCAGTTGTGTAGCTTCATTAGTGGTCAGGCTGCTCCCTTTCTCCACCCTGCTTTGGCCAAGGCTTGAGCCAGCAGATCTCACTTGAAATGCTCTGCTGACCAGCAACAGTACTTAGGGAACAGCACAAGCTCAGCATCAGCCAAGAAAAGCATCAAGCTTTGTTCTGGAGAGTGAACACAGAACTACAGATTGTTGGGTTGCAAAAGCTCTCTGAGATCATCCAATGCAGCTATCAACCCCACACCACCATGGCCCCAAGTGGCCACATGGTTCTTGAGCACCTCCAGGGATGGGGACTCCACCACCTCCCTGGGCAGCAGCAGGAGTTTGGGTCCAGGTCATCAGTTCATAAAAATGAACCTAAATTCCCTGCAATTACTGCAAGTTGTCACAGCAGCTGCTCCAGCAGGGAGCCTCCAGCTTCCAGCTCCAGAGTGCATGTGGCTGGTTGTGTGCAGGAGCAAAGCTTGCCTGAGCCCTGCTCCAGCTGAGAGTCTGCATCTCCTGCTCTGCTGGCTCTTGATCCTCCTCCCCAGGGGAGCTGGGCTGGCTGGGTGAAAGAGTCAGAGGAAGTGCAGAGGTTTGAATGCACATCAGGGAGTGAAGTGTGGAGCTGGAGGGAATTTAAAATCAATGTCAGACATGAAACTGAGCAGATTTCTGTCCTGGACTGGGATGATGCAGCCCTGAAAGGTGCAGCGCTCTCTAACCCTTCTGCAGATCTGGCAGAGGGATGCAGAAGTCCTTCTTCCATAAACCAAATTATTTACCTGAAATGGAAGCTTTGTGAGGAGAAAGCAGATCACCCTGGAAACAATACCAGAGCAGTTTCTGAATAGCAATGTGCAAGCAGAGGCAGTGCCCCCTCCTTTCTTTCCCTTCCCTTAAGCCAGCCAGCATTTGCAAATGCACTGTAGGGGGGGGAGGAGAGAGACAAAAAGTTGGCTGAGTTGAAGTTCCTGTTGCTAAAGAATTTCTTTATTTGAACATGCAAAATCTGCAGTGGAGAGGAATATAAATCAAGTCCCTTCCATTCCAGCTGGTAATGATGCAAAGTTCTGCTCAGCAAAGTTCTCTCCCAGCACTCCTAGCAGCTCGTTCTGCAGGGCTTGTGTCACTCAGTGCACACTTTAAGGGCATCTGAACTTCCCCACAGGGAGGATTAGTTGGAGCTGGAGATGTCACAGAGCACTTGTGTGCTGGAGACTGCTGTTGTCCTTTCTGCAGGCAGACACTGAGCAGGAACACAGCTGTCTGAGATCTCCTGCTGGGTTTCATCAGGCTCAAACAGGATCAAATCAAATCAAGCTCTGCATCACCCCAGAGGGGCTGCTTTCCTTTGCAAGCTGTAATTTAGGCTCTGGAGGCAGAGATGTCTTACAGCAGTGGAGGTGGCTGAGGAGGGGAGGGCTGGGCAGGAGTGGTGGCTGTGAGGACAGGAGCTGTCAGCCTGCCTCTCCAGAGATCAAAGCCATGAAAATGAAGCCATTTGCAATGTTTGGTATGTGTGTGGTTTGTGGAAGTGGAGGAATGTTCCCTGTGAGCCTGCAGTGCTCCAGTCTCTTATCATCCCTCTCCAGAATGACAAACTGAGACACCACAGCTGAGATTTGGGTTGTTTTGTTTTCTTTTCCCTTGCCTTGGTCAGAAGCTGTATAAAACCTGTCGGATGATGCAGGAGAGGATCATGGAGCTGCTGGTGTCAGTGGAAAATGAAGATGTGATAGTGGAGTTAGTTCAGGTCAATGAAGATCTGAACAATGTTCTCCTGGGACATGAAAGGTGAGTACAAGGCCTCTCTGCTCACACTTGGTACCCCAGTTGTATAAGCAACTTCATAGAATGGCTTAGCTTGGAAGGGACCTTAGAGATCATCTGGTCCAACCTCCCTGCCATGGGAGGTCAACTAGACTCAGCTCAAGGCCTCATCCAGCCTGGCCTTGAGCATCCTCAGGCAGGAGGCAGCCACAGCCTCCCTGGGCAGCCTGTGCCAGAGTCTCACCACCTTCTTACTGAGGAACTTCTTCCTCAGCTCCACTCTAACCCTGCTCTGCCTCAGCTTCAAACCATTCCCCCTTGGCCTGTCTCTAGACACTCTCAAGAAAAGTCTCTCTGCAGCCTTCCTGCAGGATCCCTTCAGGTCCTGGCAGGCAGCTCTGAGGTGCCCCTGGAGCTTTCTCCAGGCTGCACACCCCCAGCTCCCTCAGCCTTCCTCACAGCAGAGCTGCTCCAGGCCTTGGATCACCTTTGTGGCCTCCTCTGGACTCTCTCCAGCAGCTCTGTGTCCTTCTGCTGCTGGGGGCACCAGAGCTGGAGGCAGTGTTGGAGGGGGAGTCAGAGCAGAGTTGATAAAAGGTGTTGGGTTGATGCTTCCTGCAGTGCTTTGAAGCTGCCTCTGAACGCTGAGATGTGTGAAGCACAAACTGCTTCTAGCTGGCTGCATCTGCCTCACCCGATGTGTGCTGCCTGCAGACAAGCCCTGCAGCTTCCCTGCAGCTTCCTCTGCTCTGGTGGCTGCTGGGGAGCTCCAGTGCAACCCGGAGCAGTCCCCTTGTGCCCTGCGCTGGCCCCAGGCACGCAGCAGGACCTCCCTCTAGTGGCTCCAGCAGCTTTGGGCTCTGCTGTGTTGCCGGGAAATGCTTCCAGTGCTGCAGCTGGAGAGGCTCTGCTCTGCTCCCTGCATGCAGTCTGCTCCGTGGGCCTCACCAGTACTCCAGGGGGACCTGAGTGCAGCTGTGCAGACAGGCTCACAGCCCTGCCACTTCTGACCTGAGGGATGTTGAACCCCTTGTAGCACTGTTGAGACTCCTAGCAGCTAAACATTGCTGCTCATGAGATTTGTTGTTGTGGTTTGGGGGTTGGTTTGTTTGTTTGCTTGCTTGGGGTTTTTTTGTTTCCTTATTTTCAAAGAATTACTGGAACTGCCTGAAGTAAGGAGAGGGCTGCACCAGAACAGGCTGGTGGGTGGCAGGAGGGACCTCTGGGGACCGGGAGTCAGGTGGGAGAGTGTTCTGGTGAGAAGGTTTGGCACAGTGCTTGGTCATAGTGAGCTGTCAGGCAGGAGCAGAGGCAGGTTTCATCAGCTGTGCTTTGGGTTTGGTTTGGAGGAAGGAGATGTGCTGTGTCCAGGAGTGAGCCCAGGAGCAGCACTGGTGACCAGGGGACACTTCCCCAGAGAGCAGCACCTGTGGGGGTTGTTTGGCAGCTCTGGAGTCAGCTGGTGGCACCCTTTGGTGCTAGGTAGTTGCCTGTTGCCAGAAGTGAGCTCCCAGCAGTGCCAGTGACTCTCTGCCTGCCCTCCCCAGGTTCTCTCGGAACAGAGTTCGCTTCCTGGAGAACCAGAGGATCCAGCAGGAGCGCTCCCAGGTGAGTGGGGAGGGCTGCCAGCCTCGGGATCCCACTGCTGCTGTGCTCAGGAGTCAGTCCTGCAGCTGAGAGGCACAGGACACAGCCAGCTGGTGCTGCTCTGAGCCATTTCTCTGCCTCCTCACTGCAGAACTTCCTGCAACTGAAGTGGCAAAGGGAGGCAAACCTGGTGGAAGCTTGAGCAGGAACAAGGAGAGAGGAGGAGAGGTCAACCTAGTCAAATGCTACCTCTGCAGCTGTTTGCCACACACAAACTGAGGAACCACAACTCTCTTCTCCTTTGTTCTCTGCTAAGCACTTAATACCAGCACCCTATCAGAGCTCCTTTCCTGATGGCTTTGCCTGAGTCAAAGCTTTCCCTGAATGCTGAATAATGACTTGTGGCAAAGCTTTAACGACTCCCTTTTATTGATTGATCATTATGGCTGTTAATTATATTGCCCAGAGTGGTTCTGCACAGGTTCCAGCTTCTGCTGAGCCATAAGTGTGTAGTCATCTAGGACTCGGGATGGAAATGGCTGTGTTGGGAATGCTGAAATACAGCTGACAAGGAGTAAAAACAGGTGGAGGATGCAAGGCTTTGGCTTGCAGAGCCACATTCTGCTCCTGGAGGTGGATGGTTGTGCTTGATGGGTGCCCTGCTGGGTTAGTTATGGCCCAAATGGTGCAGTCTGTGTTGGTTTTATATCAGGCTGCAGTCTCCAGATTCAAAATCCATCATCATTTCCTTGGTTCTCATCTGGCCTAACCCAGCCCATCAGACTCAAGCATCCTTGGGCTGGCTGCATCCTCCATTCTGGCACATCCACAGGAGGAACAAAGGGACCCCTGTACTGTGCCCTAGGAAACTTGGTGCTGACTTTCAACTTTTCCTACCCAAACCAGGACTGAAAACAAAACCAAAACCAGCAAAGCAGTCTCAGATCTCAGCAAGACAAATGAGTGCCATGAGGGTAATTAACTGCACAGGATCAATGTCAAACCTGTATCTGAACAAGCTCAGGGCTGCTCTGGAGGACTGAGTCTGTTTCCTGTTGCTTTCCTTGATGTTGTGAAGTAGCAGCTTGCTGAAGCTGATCTTTCCTGGGAAGCATTTTGTGTTTCATTGGTTATCTTTCACACAGGAAAAAGCCTCCTCTCATCCCTGCCAATTTTAAATATTATTATTTTTAGAGTTTATCCTCTGTGAAAAGAGCAATTTGTTTAGAGCTGCACCAGTTCCTGTTGAAACACAGACAAAGCAGCACCAAAGAACCCCCAAACATCTTCATTCCTTTTCACATTTAAGCTGTGCAGGAAGCAGCCCTCTGCTCCCTCCAGTGATCTGCTTGACCTCTTCATGGAGCCTCCCTCTCCTGCCTCAGCACTGGTGCCAGCAGACTCTGCAGTGGCTCCTTCAGGCCTCAGTAAGTGATGGACACAAATTTCCTTTGCAGTCTCCTCAAGCAAGCCAACAAGAGCTTAGTGGAGCTACCAAGTTCCTTCTAAGAAAATCAGGATGCTCTTTAATCACAGATGGCAGTGGGTTGGAAGGGAGCCTCAGAGCTCATCTTGTCCAACCCCCTGCACTCAGCAGGGACACATCCAGCTAGAGCAGGCTGCACAGGGCACATCCAGTCTGATCCTGAATGTCTCCAGGGATGGAGCCTCAACCACCTCCCTGGGCAGCTTGTTCCAGTGTTTCACCACTCTCACTGTGCAGAGCTTCCTCCTCATCTCCAACCTGAATCTGCCCTGCTCCAGTTTCTAACCATTGCCCTTCATCCTTTTCCAACCCAAACCTTCTAGATTGAGGAGTGAGTAATGCTCCTGACCTTGGTGCTCTGAGCTGCTGTCTGCCCCTCCTTGACCCACTGTAGGGCAGTCTGTGTGCTGAGGCTGGAGGTGTGATTGTCCCCCCAGCAGCAGAGGGCTGCCACTCCATCTTAACCTTCTAGAACCACTGAGAGGAGGTTTGAGAGATTTCTACCATGTCCAGCACTGCTGCTGCTGCCCTGACATTTGCAGGAGATAAATCTTTTGCATCTAAAACCTTCTCAGAGTTATTAAACTCCTGCCTTCCCTGTGCCTTCCAAACAAAACTTTCCCCTTCCAGTGTTCCTGGTACAAGTAACTAACATTTGCTTAATGGTGTTTAAGTGGCCATTAATTATCTCTTTGCATTTCAGATGGCACATCTGCACAGCCTGAAGATCAACCCAGGCATCATCCATCAATTTATCCCCAGCCAGACTCAGCAACTGCTGCCAAAGCTCAGCAATTCCCGTGAGTGCTCCCTGACCAAGGAATGGTAACAGATCTCCAGAGGGCTTAGGACTCTGGGATTCATTTAATGAGTTTCTAGAAGTCTCTGAGAACACAGATTTCACTTTTTTACACATCAACCCACAAGTGAGGGTGACCTGTGTGCTAGGCAGGACCTAACCTGCTTCCAAACAGCACAGCCCAGCTTAGCCTTGGACACAAATTTAGCTCAGAACATAGCTGGGGTTCCTAAATCACCTTCTGCTTGGGTGGTGCCAGTGCTGCTGTGAAAAGAGAAGCAGAGGAGCTGCAGGGCTCAGTAAGAAGAGGTTAAGAGAGGAGAAGTATTCTGGTTGTTCCCTGGCCCTCCTGCCCTCACTTGTGACATGGAGCAGAGGCAGAGCAGCAGAAACTCCTGCAGAGTTTAGGCAGCTTCTCACTTCCCTGTCATGCTTTGTTCTCTCCCAGGTTTGCAGCTGAGGCACAGAACAGCAGTGCCAGCAACCCAGCTGGGCACACCTACAGCAATGTGAGTAACCCTCCTGGCCACAACAAGCCTCCTTTGCTGGCAGCTGTCAAAATAAGAAAGAACTGCTTGGATTTACCCTGCCTCAGGTCCAAGTGGGATACAAAGATCTCTGCTGTGGCCCTTGTCCATACACCAGGGGACATTCCCTGTTTGCTGACCAGGCCAGCTTGGCTCTTTGGTACCACAGGTGCTGGTGTGCCAGCAGATTTTCTTGGGGCCAGCAGAGCCTCAGGGGAGTGTGCAGAAAGTATTTGCTGTGTGAATTCTGCTTGATCTGGTGCTGTGTCAAGCAAGCTGAGGTCATCTCCTGCTGCCCTTTGCTTGCTCTGCTGTATTTCCTATCTCCAGTAATATAACAAAAAAAGCAAATCCACCAAAAATCCAAGCACTTAGGACTTGAGTCCAGTGTAGGAGCTGTGGCTTCTGCTGCAGAAGGAGTGCAAAGAACAGGAAGGGTCTTTGAGGTGATGTTTGGAATGTGAATGCTGCTCTGTGGCAGGCAGCATGAGACAGGAAAGCCAAGCAGCAGCCCCTACACACTTTCCCAAGCTGCTGTCTTAGAGTCTGTGCACAGAATTACCCAGGTGTGCTGCAGGCAAGACTGAAAGATCTCCTGAACTTTATGTGGAGAATGAAGATCAATCAGAGTGAGAACTGTGGCCCTTAGAAGCTACTTGCTGTAGTCTGAGAGTCTGAAGGTAGCCAGCAGCTCTGTAAGAGGATGCAGGGCAGTGGGGACAGAGCAATCTTCTCACACTGCTTTTGTTGGTGTCTTTAGCTGGCCACTCTCTTGAGCCCAGTGCCTCTGAATCCAGTCAGCCTGCAGAGTGGACAAAGTGCATCAGCCAGTGGAGCATCACCAGCAGGTAATGAATGCTGCACAGACCTGAGCCACAGAGATGGACTTCTCCTGGTAGACCTTCAGGGCTTGTGAAGGTTTTAGGCTGATGCCTGGGAAATTTTCCACAGATCTTGAGTAGAAAGTGGTAAGATGTCGATAAATTACCAGGATGTAAATAAATGTAGGCATCAGCCTAAAACTGCCACAGGGCTTTACACCATGGCTGCTGAAGACCAGCAGCACCAAACAGGGACTACATCTCGTACTGCTCTTGGGTTCTCCTGCACAGGCCTGTTCATTGTACAATTTAAAGCAACTAGAAGAGAATCTGTGAGGTTTAAGTAACATGCAGTAGCCTTGCTTTCTATTGATGCTTAAATCTGCCTTTATCTGCCTGGCTTCATTCTCCAGCTGTGTCCAAGAACAAGTCACAATCATCTCATTACTACGAGATCATGGAATTTGATCCCTTGGCTCCCACTGAGTAAGTAACTCTGAAACTAGATCACAGACAATTTCCCTAGGTGCCAAACAGCATCTAGTTCCAACTAGATGATCTCTAAGCTCCCTTCCAACCCAAACCATGCTATGAATCTGTGAAAGGTAAGGTTTCTGAGATGGTAGCAACAACTTCTGCACCATGAGGCTGCTGGAACACTGCAACAGGATGCCCAGGGAGGTGGTTGAGGCCCCATCCCTGGAGATATTCAAGGTGGTGCTGAACAAGGCTCTGAGCAACCTGATCTAGTGGAGGATGTCCCTGCTGACTGCAGGGGGGTGACCTTTAGAGGTCCTTTCCAACCCAAACCGTTCTGTGATCCAATATTGTGTTCTTTCTGAGTGAGAAAGCAGCCTCCACACTCTTCAGGCTGAGTTAGCTGAGCAGTGGGACTGCTCCTGTGAATGGGTAGCTGCAGTCTCTACATTTTCTTCCCATATTTCTGGCGCAACCAATTAAATAATAAACTCCTGTGGAGTGCTTACTGAATGAGCTCTGTAACCAGGGTGGAGTGCTGCTGTGTCAGAAATGATCTACTACCACCCTGTCCAGGGCTGGGAGAAGGTGAATAAAGCAGGGTAAGGGTCCTGGTGGAGGAGGCTGGCTGACACCTCAGCACTGCCAGTTCCATAGCAAGGGAACAAAACCAGTTCCTGTTCACAGCAATCATCAGCTTGAGAAATATTTTTCTGCTGCACATGAAGAAAATCGATTTCAAATATCAGCTACAAAAGAGAATGGGTGCTGGGGCTCTGCAGAGGACTAAAGAGTCAGGACACCAAGAGGAGGCTAAGCAGCTGGCAGAACTCTCCTTTCTGCCAGGAAATTGCAGCAAAATTGAACCAGCTACACAAAAGTTATTTCCAAGGAACCATCAAACTGTGAGCTAGCAAAACCTCAGCCAAGCTGGACCTGTTTGTTTTCAGACTGCTGCAGTGTGCAGCCACAGCCTGTGCCTGCCATTTGCTTCCCAGCCCCAGATGAGCCTGGGCCTCCTGCCCCTGATGCTTCCCCACCAAGCAAACACTAAGCACTGGATGGTTCACAGCATCCCAGCATGGTGGGGTTGGAAGGGACCTCTGGACATCCCCCAGGCCAACCCCTCCCCTGCTCCAGCAGGGCCCCCCAGCAGCTTGCCCAGAATCACAATGGCCGGGGGGGTTGGAAGCTCTCCAGAGAAGGAGACTCCACAACCAATCTGGGCAGCCTGCAACAGGGCTGCAGCACCCTCACAGCAGAGAATTTTCTCCTGTTCAGATGGAACCTCCTAGGTCCCAGTTTGTGTCCCTTGCCCTGTCCCAGGGCACCACTGAGGAGAGTCTGGCCCCAGCTTGGGCAGGATTCCCTGGGTGCATTTTGTCCATGTGGAACAGCTGTGATGGAGCAGTTGCCCATTCCCTTCTTTTTCAGAGCCATTTATGAGGACATTGATGCTGTGCTGAAGACAGAGGTTAGCAAGGACACAGAATGCTGAGGGTGGAGGTGAGGCCTCTCTGATGCTGGTGCCATGCAGCACCTCTGTGCCCTAGGAGTGGACACCAGAGCAGTGCTGCTTCTGGACACAACACACCAAGCACTGGAATCCTGAGCTGGGTGGAGGTTGAAGCTCCTTGGATCTACACCTTGATAGTTTGTCCTAACTATTCAGCTCTGCACTCTTGCATGACTCTTTCAAAGGTATTTTGGGGGCCTCTAAAACCCAATTTCCAGATTCAGCTGCCTGGGGAGCAGTGCTTGGCCACAAGTACACCTAAAGGTCTCTGGCAGTTACAGAACAAAATTTTCCTTCCAAGTTGACTCTTCCTTTGTGTTCCTGAGCCCTTTGTGCAGCAAAGCAACCAGAATGTTGTGTTGACACAAACTGCAGAAGCCAGTTTCTAGTTTGGCCTCGTTGCTGTCTGTGTTCTCCCCCCTCCAGAAATGGAGAAGAGGGCTTTGATGTTTAGGGCTCCTCCAAAATGGAACTTCTTGATGTCTGCAGACAGGCAGTGTTACCTTCTGCACTCAGGCTTGGATTACAGGTTTGGGTTTCCTCCTGAAATCCCACAACAGAGCTGGATTTTAGGTCTTGGTGAGAGCCTGAGCTGGGACAGGAGGTGCTGTCACCCATGGTTAGCAGAGCAGAAGCAGCTGCTTGGTCCTGTGGTGCTGCTGTTGTTGCTTCTATTTACTCAGTAAATACTGGATGGGGATCAATCATTTCTCTCCATCTTCCTGCCCTGCAGAGGTTGTTGTTCTGGTGAAGGAAATCATCATCCTCATCATCATCATCTACAATGCAGATGAGCAATAGTTACCTAAGTATTTTAGCTGAGGGGTTTAGCCCTGTGACACAGTGAGAGTTTTATCTTCTAATAATTAAAGTGCCTTATCTGTCTTCATGCTGGATGTCAGCTCTGCACTTCAACAGGAATAGTTCTCTGGATTTAGAGCTGAGAGAATACTTGAGAGCTTGGGTCCTGTTCATAGCTGAGCAGCTGATGGTGTGTGTGAGAGAAATCTGTGCAACCTCTTAACTGTTCAAAGTTCTCAGCTGGGGTTGCAATTCTTGTTGCATAAACTTCCCAATAAAAGCAGCACTTCACTCCCTGAGTTTTCACTTCACTCCCTGAGTGAGTTTTCACTTCACTCCCTCCCTGAGTTTTCGCTCCCTCACTCAAGCTTTTACCTTTGTCCCATGAAACACCAAGTGTAGAGTGCTGGAAGCTCTTCAGTGTGGATCCCTACAGCTGGCATCTGATGCCAGTCATTGAACATCCTGCTGGCCAGGATGAAGCCTGGCACAGGGCTGACTTCCTCTCTTTTTTGGAGAGACTCCCAGGCTCTTCACTCAGCCTGCAGCTCAGAGCAGTTGGGTTTGTGCTGCTTTGCCCTTCCAAGCATTTCACCCCAAAGCCAAGTTGGTGTCAGTGCAGAGCTGGCTGCTGCAGAGCCCTGGGCAGAGGGCAGGAGCAGTCCCTAGCAGTGTGGGTGCTCCACCTTTGAGGGTGGCATTGCTAAGGGGAAAGCAGAGCACAGACCTGCTGTGCTCACACCAAGCTGACTGCTCTTCACTCCACTGGGAGCAGTCCTGCAGCACTCTGCTCCCAGCAGCTGCTCCTTCAGTGGTGACTGCAGAGCTGCATCCCCCTCTGAGGAGGGCTGCACAGCAGGACACTCACTTTCTTTGGAGGTTGCAGCTCCTGATTATTGATAAAGTCACCTACCTTGGTGTCATTCTTCAGAGCCAGCAATGCCATTTTAGATGCTTAATAAGCTGATTTGTTTTTACCTGCATTTAAATGAAGCCCTGAGTTTATGCCTGGCTTTCAAAACATGCCTGAAGTGTTCAGCTAATGCATCACCTTAGAAAAAAGCTGGCTTGAGAAAACTCTCTCCTCCATGAACAGCATGTCCCATTCTGTCTGATGATGAAAGAGTACCCCTAGGAAATAAGATTCCAACTAAATAAGTGAGCGGGTTTCTCTTTTTTTTTATTGTTATAAAAAAAATAGAAATCTGTTCTAACAGCAGCATGGGACCACAGTGCCTTAATGCCATTTCCTATTGCACAGCACTCCTGCAGGCTTGCTTTCTGCTGAAAAATGCTTTCATAGCTGGTAGTCAGGGAGCTGAAAGCAAATGGTGCAGAGATCACCCCTCACTGGTACCCAGGAAGTGGTAACTTCTGTCCTTCCTTGGCTTCAAAAAAGGTGTAGGAGAGGGTGATCAAGTTGACTTTGGCCATTTTAGGGTCCTCTGCAAATTCTGGATCAATGTAGAAAAACACAGGCATGTCCACCTCCTCCTGAGGATTGAGCCTCTGCTCCTCAAAACAGAAACACTGCAGGGGAAGAGGAAGAAGAACAAAGCAATGAGCAGAGGCTGTGGTAGACTGCCTACATGAGAGAGAGCTGCAGCTCAGCATCAGCTCCCACTGCCTGCACATCCCTAAACAGTGGGAAGGGAACAACCAGTGTCTGTGGCACTGAGCATGGTGTGTCTGGCAGCCAGCACCAGCCCTGCTGCAGATCAAGCTGGTCTCTTAACTGGCACACAAACAATGCCATCAGGGTGGAAATGAGGACAAGGCAAATTCAGCTGAAGTAATCTTTGATCTCTTCACTTACCTGGATTTTATTGAAGTATTGGCCTGCCTCAAAGGGTATCACATTGTAGGTGGAGATTCCAATTATTGGTTTGTCAGTAGGGTTCTTTGCTTTGTAAAATGCCAGGGCAGTCTCTCCTGGCACCACCTGTGTAAAGTCATTGCATGGTGAGTTTCAAGCCACTGCAGCCCCTCAGCCTTCAGCTGCCCTCAGTTCATTTTCCCTTCTGCTGTTCCCAGTTGCTTCCCTCACTACTTCACACATATTTTGCTTACAGACAACTGACCCCCATTCAACACTAATATCATCACCAATGTGTGGTGTTCTCTGTCTGCATTTTTAACCTTAACAGTTTGCCACTGAGCTACACTTGAGCTGCACCTCATGAGGAAAGTTCTGCCCTCTGTGAGGAGCCCTCAACCCTCCCTGCCCAGCCAGCAGTGAAGAGAATCCTGGGGTGGAAGTGTTGCAGGAGTGAGGGACCTGGGCTGGTTCAGTCTGGAGAAAAGGAGATGGTTGGTCTCCTTCTACCTAGGATCAGGTGGGAGGAAGAGAGGAAATGGCCTGAAATTGTGTCAGGGGAGGGTTGGGTTGGAGATGAGGAAAAAATCTCTTTGCTGCAAGAATGGTCAGGGATGGCACAGGCTGCACAGGGAGGTGGTGGAGTCCCCATCCCTGTGGGTGTCCAAGAAACCTGTGGCGATGGCACTTGGGGAAATGGCAGTGTTAAGGTCGATGGTTGGACTGGATGATCTCTGAGGGCTTTTTCAACCCAAACAATTCCATGGTTCTCTGCCTAACGTGGCCCTGTTGTGTGCTCTTCAGTCCAAAGACAAATCGACGGCTCTGCAGGAGCAGGATTCAGGGTGACAAAGGCGCAGGGGGCACAAGCTGCAGGGCCGCAGGGGGTTGTGCTGGGCGCCCCCAGCCTCACTCACGTAGATCTCACTCTGCTGGGGCCTGAAGTTCCACTGGATGCTGGCGTGCACGTCCGCGTTGAACGTGACCTTGATCAGCCGGTCCCGCACCGGCTCCATCCTCTCGATCTGCTCCGAGCTGTGGCCCGCGCCGGTGGTGCCGCCCATGCCGGTGGC